>SNQJ01S0015795.1:125069-161393 GCA_010110895.2 Picea sitchensis
TTGTTTCATTAATTCCAAGTTATACACCAAGATTCCATAGGAGTATTTATCCTACCAATAAATCTACCTTAATCCATTACTACACACCTTGCCATGGGAGTATAAGAATATGATGGAAGAGAAGGGTGTTTGTTACCTTGGTTTTTTGCTCTATACTCATTTGTAGTATGAAGACCAAACATTTTGAACCAATATCCTTTATACCCTTATAGTCAACCCATTAATCTCAATGTCACAATGTAATTGATTTACACAATGAATAAGAAAATGATCACTGTAGAATATAAATGACCAACAAGCCCAAGCTTCCCTTCCAGTTAACATAAAGGTACTTTAGACCACAAACCAACTCTTCTAACTCTTGGTGAAACTTCTGTGATGACACCCATGACTCAGATAATTGTGAATATTTTTTGGTATCCAAAGAAAGATCCAAAGGGAAGACAAAAACAAGATCCATGTGCATTCATCAATGAGATAGTTAAAGAACTTGATTCCATATTTGTAACAAGAACTAGGTCTAGAAATTATCATCCTTGAGAACCTTCTTTCCAAAGTAAAAACAATCATGAATCAACCCATAATATCAACAAAAATAGTTATGTTCAAAATTATACTAAAAATTAAGTTGATAATGTTGATTTGAAATAAAAACTACTTATTCTAGCCTAGAATATGTCCACAATTGAGAAAATTTCTAAACAACCATACTCATCATACAATATTTTTCTCAATTTGGTTTGGATCCCATCCAATATCAATCCTTTTTATGTGCTATGTTCTCTCAAACAACAACAAAATCTCAAGTTGGATTTACCCACTCTCAAGCAACCTCACCCTCTTGACCACTCTACACCATACCCCTCCTATTGTATACACCAATGAGAACCAAGTTGAAGGGAAATATGATGTCTTTGTAGTTAGGAGGTGTCCTATAAACCTTCCCACCCATCACCTTTACCTCACCATTAAGATAATGGCAAGATTTTGCACAATTTTCCATTAAATAGAAGCTTTAGTTGATTTTTCATGCCTAGGATCATCATGGAGAAAATTAATATCTCTGGCACTAATGAGTCCAAAAACATGGTTGGTTTCAATCGGTTTCAATAGAAAACTCGAGGTGAGATGAAGACTTGGTCCTAATTATGAATTCTTATGCAAGTATACATTCTACATGTAAATTCTAGGTTATTGGCATGCAAGTGGGTGACCAATATCTTATCTTGGGCCATGAGTGAAAACTTTTCACTAAAGGATACCTAAGATACCTAAGATTAGATGGTCAATACATGATTATCCTACGCAATCATCGAATCATAATAGCTTTTGGAGAAAACTAAACTAAGCCTTACATTGAAAATATCCCTTTAAACTCAGTTAACTCTATAAAGATTAGTCTCGGTGTATCTTTATACTAAAGTTTAAAGACAAAACTGTAAATCATGTCCATGTACCCTCTCTAAATGATGATGATCAAATTGGTCATATGGAATTCGATGGTGTACATTTATACTCAATTTTAAAGACAAAAGTGTAAATCATGTCCATGTACCCTCTCAAAATGCACCATCAAATTGGGCATACCGAATTTGATGGTGCCATATGTAATGATGGTAATGGTGTCAACATCATTGCATATTCTCCCGCAATTCAGAACCATCAATTCACTTATAAACTAAACTTTCTCCGCACTAACTATGTGGACAAATTTGAATTGTTTTTCCTGTGTCTTAACCTAGCCTCAAAAGATGATTGAATGCATTTACATGTATATTGATATTCCAAATTGATTATTAATTTAGTCAAAAAAAAATATACCACCTTGAAAAAAAACTTAATAATTATATCCAACTCATTCAATAGTTGTCTAATTCCTTATTTTCCTTCCACTTCACCTACATTCATTGGGAAATGAATGAAATATCTCCTTTCACACCTAACTCCAAAAAAATTACTTGCAAGACTATCATAAATACTTGTTTGTCTCCACTTATATGTTTCCACTTATAGGCTCATGATTCGAGACAACAAGGATCCCTTGTAGGTTTTAGACACTATAAGAAAATATATTGATTTATGTTAGGAGAGGAAGAATACTTGTTTGGCCTAAAAGTCATTCGACTGAATAATAATATGAACTCTAAAGGATGGTGCCATTGAAAAACCTTTTCTTATCCTCCAAGTCTTCTTATTGGTCTTACGGATATTTAGTATCAAAGGGTCATACAACATTGCATACACATTATCAAGGATGCTTTAATCCTCTTAGATAGAGTCATGCCCTATTATCCTTAACCTCTAAGACAACATTCCAAAAGATTTGGATAAGAAGTTATATATTGGTATTATCTTCCCTGTTCATTGTTTGAAATGGGTAGCCAAGCTAATTCTAGTTAGGAAGAAGAATGGCGACATCCAATTTTATGTACATATATATATATTTTTTAAAACAAAGCCAATGTAAAAGAAAACCTCTTGAACATGGACTTAATATTACCACATGGAACATGGACTTAATATTACCACATGATTGTTTCATAAATCATGTCATTTATTCATGGGTTTTTTTAGGCTATAACCAAGTCAAGGTTAAGTCTAGGGATAGGTTCAAAACTACCTTCACTACAAACAAACTGGGACACATACACTTACAACCGTATGTCTTTTGGGCTTATAAATACATGTGCATCGTTTCAAATGCATTGCACATGGATTTTGATGACCTTGTTAGCATTATCATTTAGATTTACTTAAATGATTTGATTGTTCATTCCAAATGTAGGACATAACACTTTGCACATTGAAAATATGTTTTTTTTTATTCTTTTGAAAGATTAGAATATCTCTCAACCTTAAGAAATTTATGTTTGATGTGACATAAGGTAAGTTTCTTGACCACATTGTATTGAGTTTTGGAGTAAGTATAGAACCTAGAAGGATTTTTTCTATTCATAAATCGCCCCCTTCTTCCAAGAAGATTGTTTAGTCCTTTATGGGCAAGAATAACTTCATTCATAGGTTTTTCCAAAATTTGCACCCATCATAAAACCCATTCATAAGTCTTAAGAAATATGTTGAATTATCTTTGGACTCAAGAGTCTTAAGCATAATTTGAATTTATTAAAGATGTACTTGCCTTTTCTTTTACTCTAACCAAGCTTGATTTTTTTCAAGAGTTACACTTGTACACTAATGCAACCAAGATCACCATTTTTTCCATTCTAGTGTATGTTAATGAAGAAGTGTTGATGAAGAAGGATTTGAGTGACCAATGGATTTCATGAGCCGAAGTGATGTGAATTAGATCTTCACGATAACAATTTGTTATTGAATTTGGTTCTATGAGGATCAACACGAGTAATGTTTGAGGCTATGGACGAGGTAGCAAACATGGTTGATGGTATGAAAGACCCCATGTCATCTCAACCGGTCTCCACACTTGCATTAGTCTAGTAATCTCAATGTAAACATATGGAATGTAAATGAATGAAAAGAAAACATATTTAAAAAAAACGAGAAAGAAAGAAAAAAAAGAAAGAAGAGAATTGTGTATTTAAAAAGTAAAAACATGAGACATCATTCTTGAAATGTATAAAAAAAAACAAAAGAGGAGAAGCACGTTGAACTTGGGGAAGCTCGAGAGTGGGGTCCTTCTAACTTCAATTTGAGTAAGCTATTCTCCTATTTACTCTTGCATAACAAAGAAAAAGGGGTTCTTTGGCTAGGAGTGAGGAATTGGTGCCCAAAATTCTCGTGTGAAGACCAAAAAAAGAAAAAATAGAACTAGAAAGACTAAGGGCATTGTAACTTACATTGCATACATGGTTGAAGCCAATTAAATGTTTATTAACTGTTGGAGAAGGGAAAAACGTCATTGTCGCTTGCCATACAAGCCATCTTGTTCTTGTTTTTTCTAGAGATTCAATTGCTGTAAACATTTGACATACCATACATTGCCCCCAGAAAGCCGTTGAATCCTCTCGAGATGCCGTGCAGGCTGTTTCTGGGCGTTTGGGGGGCGTACGTGGGTTGTTGGATGGATCATCTTCTTTTGTCTCTTATATTGGAGGTTAACTCGTGCCACATATTTAGAGGTTAACTTTACTTTTAATTGTTGTTCCTTCATCAGTTTTGGCATTGGTGTATTTCACTATCCTAAAATCATGTTACCTAGGAGCGAATAATTGGAAATTGAGAAAGAGTAGCCAACATAGAATGGAAGAATGCTGTGCGACATCAGCGTTTTTGTCCACTTAAGTGTCTCAACTGCTGGTCTATTGTGTAATTCAATTGAGAAACTTGATTTCACTTAAATAAATAAAGTTGGGACTCTTATATCTTTCTCCAAAAATGAATTTATGTTTGTTTAATCCCTATTATTATTATATTTAGAGAAGTTTGTAACCACCTCATTACTCCAATTTCTCTTTACAAAGGAAAGAGAAGGGGAGCATAACCTGGATCTCTCACGTGGTTAATTTTATTTCTAGTATCACTTATTTACATTCAAAAGAATGGTAGGTAAACAATAAGTGGAATATATGAAAGAAATTTGCATAATTTTATCAACTTAGTTTTTATTTTTGGGTAAAACAATGTTTAATCCACTAAACCTAAGAATAAGTGGGTAGATGTTGCCCTAGATTTATGTGATCCAACATCGCATTCAAATTAACCTTATTATGACTTAATGATGGAATAATTTATAAATATTGATATTCCATTTAATTATCTAAAGATGATCATTTAATTATTATTTCTAATAATCGTTTTTTACAATATAATTTGTATACTATAAGACATCAGAGGCATTAAGCATAAGGTTTCATTTCCTCCTTGTACTTGCACATCCTTGGGAATGTGTTCACATATAGCTTATGCCCGACGATCAATTTTGACATAAACATATTTTAGCGACCATACTGGGGAACACTCTTTCCCAAGTTTTTCCCTTTTTTGCACATTTTTTCCCTCTCTTTATTGTTTTATTTCCTTTGGTTTCCGCTAATTTGAATTTTTGTTTTGGATGATCTTTTCATTGTTACAAGAATTGTTGTTTATGAATTTTCCTCAAAAACACAAATTGGCCTAAACTTTGACATATACGACTAGAGTGACATACTTTTTCATCTTGACATTATTGTTGAGGTTTCTTTTGAGCATGAACAATAATATGAAAATAGATAAATTGCTCTACAAGAATGGAAATTTCTTGTAGAATCATAAGAAAGTGGTTTTTGCCTCTCGAAAAAGTAGATTATCTTTTATGACTGATTTCTTATTATTGTTCCTAACAATACTCAACCCAATATTCATGTTAATTTGGCTAATCAATTTGACATTGTTAGTTTGTGATTTGACCTTGCTTTCGATCCCACAACTACTAGAGAAGAGTTTCAACCAACTTGGGAAGCTCTCTTTAGAGAAAAATATTGGATTGAAAGACTTAGGCTAATTGTTGTAGAACTTTTTTGAGATAAATTGTGTAAATAGTTTTGAAATGTCCATTGTTTCAAGTAGACACTCCACCCATCATTAGGGACAAGAGAAGCTAAGGGACTTAGGCTAGACCAAATAATCCCTTTCCAACATAGACCTTGACCCTATTCTTCTTATGATATAATCATGAAGGTTAAAGGGAAAATCCCTTGAACTTGATCATTTCATTGGTATTACGAGGAAAAGAAGGGATTTAAGCCATTTTTAAAGTCGTATTGACCCTTGAGAGAATATGTTTTGGAAAATTAGCACATAACCCCCTCCATTCCTCACATCCAAAATATGAGTACCATAAGTGGGACACAACCATCCACATCTCAATCTACCAATTGTTAGATGTCTGCAAGTTAACCCATCAAGATTGTATCTAGAAATTACATCTCATTCAATTCCACCACAAACATAAATAAAGTCATCAAGAAATATGGCCTCCTTTAGTATATAGTCATTCATAATCCCACCCTATGGCACATTGATTCCCCCTTGAACTTGACCCTAGATACAACCCCATTGACTAAATTCAAATACCACCTCCAATGGGGTTGATGAAGATTTGCTTGAGGGAAAATTGTTGTTGATCAGTTATTTATATTGTATGACACATATTGAAAATTGGGGCACATTTACATATTGGTTCAATGTAACTTTCAATACTATGGATAATCCCTCCAACCACATATGGGAGTACGATGGTTTACCATGAAATCTAAGTGAAAGCATCAAATATTTCAAACTCAAATTTTCCAAGTTATACACCAAGATTCCATAGGAGTATTCATCCTACCAATAAAGATACCTTAGTCCATTAATACACACCTTTCCATGGGAGTATAAGAACAGGTTGGAAGAGAAGGGTGTTTCTTACCTCAGGTATGTGCTCTAGACTTATTTGTAGTATGCATATCAAACCTTCTGAACCGATATCCTTTATACCCTTATAGTCAACCCATTAATCTCAATTCCATGATGTAATTGATTTAGGACATGAATCGGAAAATAATCACTATAGAATGTAAAATGGACAACAAGCCCAAGCTTCCCTAAAAGTTAACATAAAGGTCATTTAGGCCACAAACCAACTCGTCTAAATCTTGGTGTAACTTTTGTGATGATACCCATGACCTAGATAACCATGAATACTTTTAGGTATCCAAAGAAATATTCGAAGGGAAGACAAAAATAAAGTGTAGTCTAAACATTCTACTTTTTGAACCTTTTCTAGACAAGTTTTCTGACTAATTTTGCCCAAAATCTACAAGAAGTTTAGAAGAATTATTGGAATTGCAGATGCAAGTTGTTGAGATTGCACAATCCAAGTGCAATGGGGGTTTTTCAAGAACTCAATCCATTTGTGCATTCAAAAATGCAATTTGAGCAATGGAAAATTGCAATTTCACCAACAATTGCATTGTCATATTTTGGTGATATTGTTAAAAAAAGTCCAAAAAGTAGAATGTTTAGACTTGTCCCAAAAAGAAGATCCATGTGCATTCATCAGTGAAGTAGTTGAAGAACTTGATTCAATATTCATAATAGGAACTAGGTATATAGATTATTAGCTTGAAAACTTTATTTCCAAAGTAAAAACAATCATAGTTCATTGCATAATAGTAACAAAAATAGTTATATGTTCATAATTCTACTAACATTAACGAGATGATCTTGTTTCATTGAAATAAAAACAACTTATTCCAACCCATAATATGTCCACAAATGAGGAAACTTATTGAGAAAGCTATACTGGCTCACTAAACTTAGAGCTTTGTACCGCCTTGGACGGGCACTTTCCACTTGTTACCCACGCCTACTTGAAATACATTATGTTCAATGATACCCACACTCTTGCATTGCCCCCCTCATTTAGGAACTACACTTAGAAGGACTTTGTTAAGCCCTAATATTGACTCATTACCCCTTAATTGGGGCATATTACATTAGTAATGTTATTTTATTTATGCCGGATTTATTCCATTAGTTGTAATTATACCTCCTAGTCTCCTATATATACCAAGAAGACATGTTCATTTGGAATCATCTTGTACTTGAACATTTATGTGGGGTAAAAGCAGGTTGCCCCCTCGAAGAGGCTTATTATCTGAAATTATATATTTTTCAAGGCGTTGAGTACTTATTCTGAGGTTTTTCTATGCTATATTGATATTTGGTTCTTAACATATGGTATCAGAGCTCAAGGTCTTGGGGTTTCTCTTCTACATATGAGACACCTTGGAATTTCCGCTATAACTTGTTTTCTACAACGTTTCAAAAGGAACAACTTGGAGGATATTTAGTAGACAGATCAAGGTACGTTGGGTTAAAATTTCAGCTCACGAGGCCTTATACTTTCGAAGATATAGCCTGCACAAGATAGGGTTCTGGAATCATCCTGAACTAAGTCATTGCGGAATTTTCACTATAAAAATATTTTTGTAATGTTTCAAACCCTGAAATCCAGAGGCTATTCACAGAAATTAGTAAGGTATCTATGGTAAAATTTTAGCTTCTGGTTCATCTTAAATTTGTAGATACACCTTGTGTAAGATAGGGTATCTGACTAGTCCTATTGACTAGTCTCAAGAAGGTGTTCTAGGTTAAACAATCATAACTTCTTCCTAGAGTATCGAAATTGAGTGGGACTGTTTTCATTGGATCATGGACAGTCTGCAATATTTCTGGTATGAGTTTCATAATTTTATATCAATTATTTTGTGCGGGGGACGCTATACAAGTGAGATATCCTGGAAAGGCCAAAAATCGACAAGTTGTGGGGAAGTTACCATAAATTCCACTTGGCACATCCAATTTTGATCAGACCTGTGGCATTGCAGAGAAGAAATATCCGAGAAATACATAAAAGAAAGTTTCATACCCAGAAGGGCCAAAACTTGGGAGATATAACAGAAGAAAGATTGTCTAGTAGAACCACCTCAAAATCAAGGTTCTAAAGTGATACTTGGACAACATGCCACCCAAAAAGGGAACTTCTACACCAAATAAGCCTCCAGACAATCCTACCCTGCTTGGACTCTTGATGAAGGTGAAGAGTAATATGGGAGACATAAATCATTTACAAAGAAGATGAAATAACAAAGATGAACTACAAGAGAAGATAGATTCAATGGAAGCTAAGTTGGAGGAAAGATGGATGGATTTAAAGAGAGGGAGATCATGGAACTATTGAAGCATTTCGTAACAAAGAAGACACTGGAAAGTGAAAATTCATCCCATAAAATTCATGAGTAGGGACCACAAAGGAAGGTGGGTAAAGGTAGAGAAACTCAACTTTGGGTTGAAGACCAAAAACATTCCTAAGATCCCTACGATATGAGAGTTTGATATAGGACCCAATCACATGGATACCTGATGCACTTAGGATGAGGCAATTCTTTGATCTACATAATGTGCCACACATACACAAAAGGTATGTATTGCTTCTTTATCATTAGAACCTAATCAATTTGTATGAGTATCGTGGCATTCTCACAAATCACTGTCCATGGACAATTTTCATAGAAATGATAGCACACTATATGGGGATACAAGAGACAGCCTGTATTTATGATTGAAGAATCTCAAGAAAAGGGTTAATTTGACAGGCATTGAGAACTTTAAGATTGAATATAAAAATTAGCCGATATTCTGGATGGGCACTTGATTGATGTATTCATAGGAACTTTAAAGGATAACATTCCAACCTGAGGTTACCTTTAGGAACCCAAATCAGGAACATTTATTTTAAGGTGGCAGGAAATCAATGCAGAAATAAAAATCATGTTCTCTTCAATAGAGCTGACCAATCCTAACATCTATATATAGAGAACAATGCTCCTTCTAAAAAACCTCAACCTACGAGGTTGACACCTCAACAATGGAGGAAAGAAAATCAAAGGAGTTTATGCTTTAGTGTGCTGTGACAACAAGTCTGATGAAAGGGACATAGAAATTGGTGAGGAAGAGGGAATTATTCTACATAGATTGTAGAGAGGAAGAAGAACAAGAACAGAACCATCTCAAGATGAAAGCGTAGAAGCAATTTAAATGCAGAAGAGTTAACTCCCACGATGTCGTGTAATGCATTGGATGGGATGCCTCCTCAAAGCCTCAAGATCGGATGATACATCAAAAATAAAAAGGTAATAGTCCCTAATTGATTGTAAGCTGATTACTCATAATTTCATTCACTTCCTCATTAATAGAAGCTCTCAGAATTTCATATCATGGGAGTTTCAGAATGATTGCAGGAATGGAGACTATCATTCCCTTAGGAAAGGCCATTGAATACAATCACTGGGAATCATGTGACAGACAAGGTAATGGTGCTATACCCATGGGCATTAGGAATGGTAGCACTAGGGAATCCATTAGTTTGTCCATTGGAACAATGGCTTTTGAAATTTCAAGGCACTTGGCAGGGTTTCATTTGGAGAAATAGAATTAGGATTTAAGGTATCAGGAAGCAGTAAGTGTGATAGAAGCTCTAATTAATGAAATCAGTTCCTGCAGCTTCATGCTCACTCGGTGTTCGGAAACATCAGTATCCATTTCTCAGGATCAAGGGATCAAGTTGATAGTATTCCAAAAGTAGAGACATTTGAGGTCTTCCACTTCAATCATAGATCATGAGATTCCACTTTAATTCAAGGAATGTTCCTCCTAAACATCGGGCCAGCCTGACCACATGGCTGAAGGTGGAAATTCTGAAGCCATGCACTGATTGAAGAAATGTTAGAGGCTAGGTATTGGACCTAACCAGAGTTCTCACACTGATATTCAGAAGAATCATCATGTCCGGATGCCAAGGGAGTTCATGAGAGGATGATCATGTTCCAAAGTCAGTTTCCCATTCCATCATTTGATGATTGGGCTTCCTTGAACAATCCTAGGCTACAGAATTTGGATCTTTTTGTTGAGACATAAAATGGGTCCAGGAATGAAGAAGAAGAGTGTCCAAAAGTAACATTCCAATTTCATGAGAGGCCATGATTTTGTTCTTTGGCATAATTACCTTCACATTCCAGGGGTTGAGTGATTCCAACTTTTCAGGCCCTTAATTTGAAATTTGTGTCCATGCTTTTTGATATACTCGTCTAACAGTCTTGGGAGGATCATGTGACGTGTGCTCTGACCACCAAAGGCAAATTATACCAAGGCATCCAAATGTTTCTTCTGGAATTAAAAGGAGATGGGAGTGTTAGGTCATATTGTATCCTTAGAGGTGCCAAGGTAGACCCAGCCAACAAGTTAAGACCATGATGGGTGAGTGGGATTCAAGGCTGATGAGATCTTAGAGGTTGTGGGTTTGACAGTTACTACACACACTTAAAGTTCCCCATTTAAGACTATGGAAGAATACTTAGCACTGCTATGACACTAACTACTAAGAAGGATGCATTTCATGGACTCTAGAGGCAACTAAAGCTTTGAACAACTAAAAGAGGTGATATGCAAATCATTTCTTGACAACTCTAGACTTCACAAAACCTTTATTGTGGAATATGGTGCCTCGGGAAATGGAATTGAGTGTTATCCCTAATGCAAGAAGGAAGGCCTGGATTTTGAAAGTCGACCACTCAAAGGGAGGACTTATACAAACCATTTATGAGAAGAAAATTATTGCAATACTACATGCATTGAAGAATGGCTATTCCTTACACCTAATGGAGTAGGCACTTCAAAGGTCAATGATCATGATAGTCTTAGAATGCCTTCTTGGAACAAAGACTATCTTGAGGAGAACAACAAAAATGGGTAAACAAGATGTGGGTTATGATTTTGAAATAATCTATATAAAAGGGAAGCAAAATGTTGGCAGATCCACTCTCAAGAAAAGATGAAGATGTAGGGCCTTCTACTTGTGCTATCTCGATCATTCAACTAGATTAGATAATAGAGCAAAGGGATGAATGGAAGAATGGCATAAAAAAGTGTGGACTCTCATTCAAAGGTTCTTGTTGATTCCAAATTACATGGATACATTTACATGGAAAATGATTCACTATGGTACAAAGATAAGCTATATTTATGTAAGAACTCCAACTCAAACAAAGGTGCTATTGGAACTACACACCTCTCTCTAGTAGGGGGGCACTCGGGATTTTGAAAACCACCATAGAGTCAAGAGTATTTTTTTTGGGATGGCCTTAAAACTAATGTTCAAAGGTTTGTAGAATGAATCTTTTGCGTTTGCCAACAAAATAAGGTAAGAAAGCAATTGGACCAGTTCTTTGAAAGCCATTATCCATCCCAAATTAACCTTTGGGAGGTTTCCATGGATTTCATCCAGCGGGGTTACGAGTCTGAAGGAAAGAGTGTCATCATAGTGATTGTTGATAGAGTGACCAAGTACCTTTTTGTATATCTCATCCTTAAGCTAGGCGTCTTGATTTGCCATACAGCATTCACATGGGAGACAGTTCAAAGCTACTTGCTTGTAAAGGGTGTGTATGAAGTAGCCAGAGATCCATCTTCTTCCGGGACATTTTGGACATAACTATTTTCTTGTTTGGGTACTCGAATTGGCTCATGGCTCATTCCTATCATCCTCAATCTGATGGACAATGAGATAGTGAACAAATGTGGAAGATCACCTTTGTTTCTTTATCTCTACGATAAACAAACATAATGGTTCAGTTCAAATGGATTTACCCTTAGGCGGATGGTGGTATAAGACTTCCTTTAATATTGCAACAAAATGACACCATTTATATAGAACTTTATGGACACCACTCTCCTTCCATCACTTCTTCTCTAAAAGAAAATCTAAAGGTTCAAGCAGTGGAAGATCACTTGAGAATCTAAAGAGTTCTCAAATCTTAAAGGACAACCTAACCATGGCATAATGTGACAACAAAGCGGATCAATATGCATTAGTGAAGAAGTTTGAGTAGAAGTTGGGTGTTTTAAGTTCTATTAATACATACAATCCAAGTATCCCTCAAGCCAATCCAAGAAGGATAATAAATTATCCTGCCAAGTACTATGGCCCTTATGGTGTTGCAAAGAAGATTGAGTACTATGGCATACAAATTGGAGTTGCTTGCATCTTCGTGAGTACACCCAGTTTCCATGTTCATGCTTAAAGAAAGTTATAAGAGACAAGATCCCAGCTCAAACTACATTGCCAAAACTTAATGAGGAAGGAAAAATCATGTTAGTGGGACACAAGCCATCAACGGCAAAATTACGCCCGGTGAGAATTAGATTCGTTTCATAGTATCTCATTAAGTGGAGAAAAGTGCATGTTGAAGATTCTACTTGGGAAGATGAGTCTTTTATACGAGAAAGCATCGAGTGCTAAGCGTGCGGAAAACGCTTATCTCAAGGGGAGGGCATGTTAAACCCTAATGACCAAATGTTACCTAATTTAGGGGCCATATTACATTAGTAATGTGTTATTTTATTTAATATGCGACTTTATTCCATTAGTTGTAATTATACCTCCTAGTCCTATATAGCGCAAAAGGTTATTTTATTTATGTCGACTTTATTCCATTAGTTGTAATTATACCTCCTAGTCTCCTATATATACCAAGGAGACATTTTCATTTGGAATCATATTGTACTTGAACATTTATGTGGGGTAAAAGGAGGTTGCCCCCTCGAAGAGGCTTATTATATGAAATTATATCTTTTCCAAGGCGTTGAGTACTTATTCTAAGGTTTTTCTATGCTATATTGATATTTGGCTCTTAACAGACTTGCTTGGGTCAACAGAACATTAATATTTCATTTCCTCAACTTCACACCTTTACTTTAGTGTTACCATGATTTATTTTGGAGCCCATCCAATATCAATCATTTTAATGTGCTATGATCTCTTAAACAACAACAAAATCTCAAGTTGGTTTTAACCACTATGGTGCATGCTCACCCTCTTGACCACTCTACACCAAACCCCTCCTATTTCATATACCAATGAGAAAACAGTAGAATGGAAATATAATGTCTTTGCAGTTCGGAGACTTCCTAAAACCTTACTACCCATCCACTTTAGCTCACCATTAATACTATGGCAAGATTGTGCAAAATTTTCTATTAGATGGAAGATTTAGTGGATTTTTCATACCTAGGCTAATCATGGAACAAACTGGGATCTCTTGCACTAATATACATTATGCACGCAAATTATAGGTTATTAGCATGCATGTGGGTAGCTAGTATGTTATCTTGGGCCATGAGTGGAAACTTCTCATTAAAGAATATCTAAGATTAGTGGTCAACACATAATTATCCTGCACAATCATCGAAGCATAATATTTTTGGGGGAAAATTATACCAAGCCTTACATTGAAAATATCTCTTTAGACTCGGTTAACTCTATAAAAACCAGTCGCGAAACCTTTATAATCAAGTTTAAAGACAAACCCTTGCAACCTATAAACTATGTAAGATTAACCTACAAAAATATTTTCCAAAAGAATTGTTTACTCCTTTATGGTTAAGATTAACTTCATTCATAGATCTTTCCCAAATTTTCACCCATCATAAAACCCATTCACCAATCTTGAAGAAATATGTTGAGTTATCTTAGATTCGAGAGTCTAAAGAAACTTATTATTAGGGCATATAGGAAAGGTTTATTCTTTAGGGTGAGATGACATATAGAATTGATGGTCATTCATTTCCTTTTCTATTCCCAACAAAAATCTCTTCTATGTCTATAAAGAGAATTCCTAAATGAAAATTTATATGATGAAGTTTTAGTTAATTCTTCTCCATTCTTCACCCAATTGTATTTAGATGAGTCATCTAAACTTTCTATGTTATTCCTCAAAGAAAAACTTTATTATGTGTGGGATTGAGGGTGTCAATAAAAATATGGATGGAGAAGGGTTAGCCAACCCTTCCTCATTCACACCTAATGCAAAACTCTTCCGTGTGGGGAGAGAATGTCTAGAAAAATATTATATGGAGAATGATTGACCAACTCTTTGCATTTCCACTCTAACTAAAAAATATTAAAAAATATTGTGTGTGCCTAGGAGAAGGTATAAATGAAAATACATATGGAAAAGGATTGATTGACTTTTTCTATTCTTCTCCCAAGAAACTCTATGGAGAAGGGTCAGATGGACCTTCTCTATTTTGAACCAAAGAGGATCTACATTATTTGTGGGATTGAGGGTCTCAATGAAAATATGTATTGATCCAAATTTATGAGAAGAACGAAATGATGCATAGTTGTTGCATTATTATAGAGAGTTTTTAATTCTGATTTTCCAGAATTGAGGGTCTCAATGAAAATATGTATTGATCCAGATTTATGAGAGAAACGAAATGATGCATGGCTGTTGCATTATTGTAGACAGTTTTTAATTCTGGTTTTCCTGGTTTATTGATGATTGGAGAAGGGAAAAGCGTAATTGTTGCTTGCCATGGCTGCTACTAGCCATCTTCTTGTTTTTTCTAAATATTCAATTGCTACCTGTAAACATTTGAGAGACCATACATTGCCCCAGCAAGCAGTTGAATCCTCTCCAGAGGCCGTATATGTTGTTTCTGGGCGTTTGGGGGGAGTACGTGGGTTGTATGGGCCGTAAGCCCAGCGCTGCAAGCGGGTCTCTTCCTTCACGAGGTCGCCCTTCCTCTGCCTCTTGTCCTGGAGGTTACTTCGTGCCACATGTTCAGAGCTTGAACTTTACTTTTAATTGTTGTTCCTTTATCAGTTTTGGCATTGGTGTATTTCACTATCCTCAAAATCATGTTTTGTGAGACCGAATGACTGGAAATTGACAAAGAGGAGCCAACATAGAATGGAAGAAAGGTGTGTGACATCAGCGTTTTTGTCTCAACTGCTGGTCTATTGTCTAACTTGTCTAATTCAGTGTAGCGCGGTTGAGAAACTTTTACATGAAGTATGGTTATATAAGTCATTATGAAAATGGGTCATACTAATATAAATGAGTGTTATATCATGTAATGTTAGGGCGATTTTTAGTGATCAAAGCCTATTTCTAGCTGAGTAAATGCAGGTAAAAGTCTATCATGGTTTAGAAGTTTTAGAGAGTTATAGTAGAATTCTAGTCTTTAGACAATTAATGTGTAATGTGTATGCAGTAAAAGAAAAATTCAATAGTGGAGCATACACATAATTTCGACATAGAAGCATAAATAATTTATATTTTTGACAGAGTGTATTTCGAGTGAGCATGAATATATGAAGATTACACAAATAGAGCATATAATGACAAGATGATGACACAAGAATGAAAGGAATGAAGCCCGTCAGTATATGAATTGTGAAGCATAGTTCCCTAGCTCATGTCTTCCTTGATGACCAATTAGGCAGAGGAAGTATTGGCATTTGATGGGGGAACCACCCTCTTAACATGAATATTGGTGTAATATAGTAGGAACCACCCCTATTCTTATGAGGATGATAATCACTTGGTTTATTATTATGATGAGCATGTCATGGTGGCATAATGTGTGGATATGCTTAAGAAGGATGAGGGGTGGCCCAAATCCTAATCTTTTTTTTTTTTTCTTCAAAAAATTTCACTTTATATTAATATTGATGTATAAATTGTTCGTCAACAAGAAGACATTACAAAACAGTAGTTCTTAGGTCCTAACAACGAATTCTTTTAGCTCCCAAACTCAAAGACCCCATCTTCGGGTGAGTGGAAATGGCCAAAGAAAGATATACAATGCATATTTCATCTAGGAGGTTTGCCACTAAGCATGCTCTCCCTCCTAAAATAAAAAAACAGAGTACCTAAGTGCACGCATCTCGTCCCACAGTAAGTGACAGAATCACAAAACAGGATAACACAAGAAAACTAGTAAAGGTCCAAGAAAATGAAATGCCCTTCATGCTTCTCAATGGATTGATAGAAAATGAGCTTCCCTGGGTCTTTGTTGAGCGTCATCTTTGAAAGGTTGTCTGCTTCTCAATTTCCTTCTCTGTAAACATGATCGAAGGTGATCTTTTGGAAGGAGGAGATTAATGCAGTAACTTTGTCCTTCCAGAAAATCCAAGGAGATAACCTGGAGTCGACCATTTCCTCGCATCCAGTCTATAATGATCTTGGAATCACCCATAATATGAATCGACTGTAAGGACAACCTAATTGCCATGGTAAGCAGCGCCCAAGCACCTAGAAGTTCCGCTCTGGTATTAGAGCTCGGACCACAATTTAAGAACCATTTGTAACTGCAATTCTCGCAGATTTTAATTACCCCACCTCCTCCATTGTTTAATCCGGACGAGGCAACCACTCCATCGAACCAACTAACAACACCACCCGTACCTGTCTGAGTGGATCCTAATCTCCGGACAGGAGCTGTCATCACATGATTGTGTTATTTCAAAGACAAAAGTGATAGATGAGCCACCTTTAGTGCTGATGGATCTTTGTCTTCAAAAATAGCCTGGTTCCGTTCCCTCCAAAGATTCCAACATATCAAGGCTGCTAAAGTCTAAAAATTTAAATTTGAAACTTTCCATCGTTTGAAACAATCATTAATATTGATTCATGTCCAGTTGCTAGCATAATTTATAACTGATTTGATTTTCCTCCATACATCCGTCGTGAAAGCACAATCCAAGAATATGTGCTGAGTGGTTTCTACATTCAGTTTACATAAAAGACACATACTTGGTCCCTTGTATCCTCTACACTATAGATTCTCCCAGGATAGGATTTTGTTCTCAACTAATAACCAAGTAAAAATCTTAAACTTCAGTGGAATGTTCCATTCCCACATCACCTTCCGCCATCCACCAAAATTATAATTCCATTTCATATTTTCCGTTGCCATGTATATATTCTTAACCGTGATCATACCTGATGAGTTACCTCCCAACCATTTGAGGTAGTCCGGTTTTGACTGTAAGAAAACTCCATTATTGATGAGCGCACATCTAAAGAGACTCCATTCAGCCTGTAGGTGCCCTGCCAACTCTAAATCATCACTTGTGTACCAATTCTGTATGATCCTCCCCACTTGTGTTTCTTTCTGTGCCTGAAAAAGGAAATACAACTCTTTTTTGTTGATAGCAGGAACCAAGTCTTCTGAAAGTAAGGCCGCATCCCCCATTCCCAAAATGAGGTCTTTACTTATAACAATGGAGTTTCCATCCCCAGGACTCCACACAATCCAATGCAAAAGCAGATGGATATATTTAAGAAGGTATAACCAAGTCTGAGAACCTCTTTCCTTGTAAATATCCATGGTGCGAAGCCAACGTTGGACTGAAACATAAGGAAAGTATTTTGCCTTTAACACTCGATGCCATAAGTCGTCCTTCATAATATCCCTCCAAAGACTGTGTGCTGCCAACACTCTGCTGAACCTTGCCAAATTTCTCAATCCCCATCCCGCAAGATGCTTTGGCCTAGCAATCAAATGCCAATTACAGAGATGAATGTTCTTCTTAATCCAAGTTAAAGATAATTTGGCGAATTTTGTTTTGGATCACAGAAGACAAGCTCGCCAAGGTCAACCAATAGACAAGTTGACACTCAAGTACCACTTTAATCAAGACCAAGCATCCCCCTAATGACAACCACCTTGAGCACTAATGCCTAATTCTCTTTTCATATTTTTCAACAAGCCATTGCCAATCATCCAAATTATATCTATCAACCTTTAAAAAAAACCCAAGGTATCTAAACCCCTCAGAGAGGTCTCTGATATTGTAAGTAAAGACAGATTTCAGAGATTCCAACATAGAAAGGTTAACACCATAATAATGAAAGGTGGTTTTTTGTGGGTTGATCCTAAGACCAGATGCATTACAAAAAAACTTTAGTATCTTACTGATCTCTTTCCATTCAACAATAGTACCATAAGTCACAAGTAGAATTTCATCTACAAACAGTAGATGAATGATTTTTATAAAACGTGAAAATTAATACCAGACAAAAGTCCAGTCTGTTGGCTACGTTTTAAAGCCAAACTCAAACCCTCCATAATAATAATAAAGAGGAGTGGCGACAACGGACATCCCTGTCTGAGCCCCTACCGCCGCTAAAAAAATATGAGGGCTCTCTGTTGATGAGAATCATGAAAGAAGCTGACGAAATGCATCCCATTATCCAGTTTGTCATTGGTAGCCCAAAGCCACATTGAAGTAAGACCAACCTAAGAAAATCCCAACTTATCCAATCATATGCTTTCCTTAGATCAATTTTGAGAATTAAAGCCTAAAGTTTTTTTTCTTTAATGCTATGGAGGCACTCCTGTGCAATCCCAATTGCGTCATTTATTTGCCTGCCCTTCAAAAAACCAAATTGTTCCTCAAATAAAGATTGAGNGTCTCTTAGCTATAATCTTAGAGATCACTTTATAACAGAGATTGAATAATGCAATTGAGCGGAAATCCCCAAAGTTTGTCGGGCCATTTACCTTAGGGATGAGAGCAATGAAGGTAGAATTCAGAGACTTAATCATCTCTCCATTAATGCGTGATTCTTCGACAACCTCCATCAAATCTTTGGCAACCAAGTCGTAGAAATAAATAAAAAATTCCACACTCCACCCATCAGGTCCCGGGCTTTTTTCTTTGGGAAAGCCTTTTAAAACCTATAAAACTTCTTTCTCAGAAATAGGATTTTCAATAGCCACTAACTCTTCATCTGAAACCATCCTAGGATACATTCTTATAGTTTCCACCTGTTCTGCAATCATATTTTCGGCTAGTTCTTGATAGAAGGATCTAAAATACCTTTTAGCTTCTTTCTTTAAAGCTTCCTGCCCTTGTTGAATATGGCCTTGATCGTCTTTGATTTCCCACATAAATTTTTTGTTGCGCATGTAGCTAGTGAAATGGTGAAAGTACTTAGTGTTGCTATCTCCACATTGGATCCATATTGCTTTTCTCTTCAACCGTCAGCATGCCTCTTCCTCCATCATCATCTTATTCCGTTCCACTTCGAAAGATTTCAGCCAAATCCCCGCTTCAGAAAATAAAACTGTTTCCGAGCTTTCCTTTGTAAGAATAGTGATTTGTTCTTCTAAAGAAATAAGGGCGCGATTTTCAAAAAAAAAATTCTCAGTAGTCCAGGACTTTAATCTGACCTTAAGCTTATGAAGTTTATGGGCAAATCTTCTTTGAGCACCTATGACACCACTACCCTGAACAAAACTCCATTCCACCCTTACTAAGTCCCCAAAAGTAACATCACCCAGAACGTCAGGATTGAATTTGAATGGGTAAGAAACTGAGAAGTCACCACTTTCCACTTGTAAAAACACCGACGATTGATCTGAAAATTATGGGTGAACAACCCAGGATCGATACCTAGCTGATTTAACCAAGAGTGCATCCAAATCATATACCCTGTCTAGCTGCTTTTGAATACTATGAATCCCAATCCTGCCATTACGCCAGGTAGGCACAAGCTTTGCTAGCTGAACATCCACCGGATTATTTTTATCAAAAATATTTCTAAAAACACCAGCCAAGGGGTCGGGTAATGCGCATGCACCCCATACTTCATCAATGTTGGTTGTAAAGTTTAAATCTCCGGCTATAATGAGGTCATCCCGAGCTAAAATACCTTTTGATTCCACCAATTCCCAGAACTGTCTTCTACCAGAACATGGTCCATAGGCATTTAAGAAGGAAATCCTGCTTTTATCTGGTAAGTGAACACCTGTCAACAAAATACCACCAACACAAAGGTGAGACTATAAGTAAAAAACCACAAGATTCCAAGCAGCCAACAAACCTCCCGTGTTCCCAACAAAACTGACCACCGATATCATCTAGGATGGACAAAGAGAATACAAAAAGTGTCTGGCCTTCTCCTCATCCACTAAGGTTTCCTGTAGGAATATAATGTCTGGCTTAGAAGAAGTCAAAAGTCTTCGAAGAAAAGGCAATTTTGGGGAGCCTCCAACCCCTTTGATATTTAGGGACATGAGGATCATTATTTATCCCTTGCAAGAGCTTTCATGCCTCTAAGCACCCCTAAATCATGAGAAGAATCCGCGTGCTATTCAACAACAATAGTCTACTTATGCAAGTTAGTTTCTATGACATAGATAGGCTTGAAGAACTTAGGGCATGATGTATAACCCAAGTATTCTTGAATTTCGCTAGTGGGCCTATGCGTTTTATGTTTAGGTTAGCCTAGGTACCCTAACTTGATTTGAATTAAATAAATAAAGTTATGATTCTTATATCTTTCTCCAGAAATGAATTTATGTTTGTTTAGTTACTATTATTATTTGGGGAAGTTTGTAACTACCTCATTGCTCCACGTTATTTTTACAAAGGGAAGAGAAGGGGAGTAAAAAATCATATCTTACCGAGGTACTGAGATTATGCTGAAATTGGGTTCATTCATTTCCATCCTAGTATTTATGCAACCTTATGATTTCTTATGACTAGGGGAAGATTCCCGATGTTGTTATTTTTTGGTGGAGTTCAAATCCTCGTGATTGAGATATAAGGGCTTGTGGGTTGGTTAACCACTTGATGCTTGTCACTTCCCCTTAGCTAATCAGTGTTATTTTATTTCTATAGATTTACATATTATCTTATTTGGTTGAGACTATCCCTCATAAATAATTCTAACCTTGAGGCACATGACTGCTCATAGAGATTTCTTAGTTAAATATTGTGTGTAGTTTTGGAAACGTTCAAAGGAAAGCTATTACCAATATAACTCTTTGCATGCGTTTCATAAATGCCCCAAATGGATGGTCTAGCTTTAGTTTGAGATTTCAATTCTTAAGATCTTGAAGCTCTCATATTTTTGTTGATGAACTTTGTTATGGTATAATTGATATTGTACTTTACTTGGAGCTGATTGAAAGTAAATAAAATTACAGAGCCTCTTTATTTTTCATTTTCGAGGTCCTATTTTTCTTCCTTTTAATTTTTTTTTTTCATGCATTTCATTCAATTACTATCGTGATTCTTTCAATAAAAATGATAAAAAATATAAAAGCACAAAAGACAAATAAAAGTAATTAACCTAGTTGTCGCATGTGGTTAATTTTATTTCCATTATCACTTATTTCCATTATTTTTATTGATAAGTAAATAATAAGTGGATAATTTTATTTCTATTATCACTTATTTACATTATTTTTATTGATAGGTAAATAATAAGTGGAATATACAAAAGAAAAAATGCATAACCATAGTCCACTTAGCTTTTATTTTTGGGTAAAAGAGTCTTTAATCCATCCAACTTAAGAAGTGGGTAGATGTTTTCCCATACCAATGTCATTCAACATCACATTTAAATCAACCTTATTATGACCTTGCTAAAATTTTATTTCTATTATTAATTATTTACATTTTTTTGTATTGATAGGTAGATAATAAGGGGAATATACAAAAGAAAAAATGCATACCCATAATCTACTTAACTTTTATTTTTGGGTAAAAGAGTCTTTAATCCATCCAACTTAAGAAGTCAACATCACATTTAAATCAACCTTCTTATGACCTTGCTAATGATGGAATAATTTAGAAGTAATGATATTCCATTTAATTATTCGAGAATGATCATTTGATAATTATTTCAAACAATTACTTTTTACCATATAATTTGTATATCATAAGACATCGAGGGCATTAAGCATAAGGTTCAATTTCCTCTTTATTAGGGATGATTTTAAGGATGAAAATTTATATTAAAATGTAGAAACCTAGGATAATCTTACCAGTCCTTAATATGCAAAATGTAAAATGTTTGACAATAGTTTTGTAAAAATATTCAAATTTATAAAGATTTTGTATAGTTTCTATAAAGTTTTGACGATTTTTAAGGTAAAATAATTTTATTCTATGGAATTTGGGCGAATCATTTTTAGAAAAAATGGAAATAACTTAATCTTTTTGGGGGAAAAACCATGGAAAATTAGCCCATTCGCAAAATTTAGCCCTTGAAATCTTCCTTGCTCCTTATACTTGCACATCCTTGGGAATGTGTTCGACTATGGCTTATGCCTAATGATCAATTTGGGCATAAACATATTTTAGCAACCATACTGGGGAGCACTCTTTCCCATTTTTTTTTTTGTTTTTTGCACAATTTCTTCCTCTCTTTGTTGTTTTATTTCCTTTGATTTCCACTAATTTGAAATTTTGTTTTTGCTCATCTTTTCATTGTTACAAGAATTATTGTTTATGAATTTTCCTCAATAGCACAACTTGGCCTAAAATTTGGCATATACAGGTAGAGTGATATACTTTGTCATCTTGACATTGTTATTGGGGTTTCTTTTGAGAATGAACAACAATATAAAAATAGACAAAATTCTCTACAAGAATAGAGATTGCTTGACGAAATCATAAGAAAACAATTTTTTCCTCTCTGAAAAATAGATTATCTTTTATGATCTATTTCTTATTATTCTTCCTAACAATATTCATGTGAATTTGGCTAATCAATTTGACATTACTAGTTTGAGATTTGACCTTGCTTTTGATCCTACAACTAATCGAGAAGAGTTTGAACAAACTTGGGAAGCTCTCTTTAGATAAATAGATAGGATTGAAAGACTTAGGCTGGACCAAAGAGTCCCTTTCCAACCTAGACCTTAACCCTAGTGTTCTTATGAGACAATCCTAGAGGTTAAATGGAAAATCTTGTGAACTTGAACTTGATCATTTCATTGGTATTATGAGGCAGAGAAGGGATTTAATCCATTTTTGAAGTCTTATTGACCCATAGAGAATATGTTTTTGGAAATTAGCACATAACCCAATCCATTCCTCACATCCCAAATATGAATACCATAATTAGGACACAACCATCCACATCTCAATCTACCTATTGTTAAATATTTGAAAGTTAGCCCACCAAGAATATATCTAGAAATTACATCCCAGTCAATTTCACCATAAACACAAATAAAGTAATCAATTAATATGGTCTCTTTTAGTATATAGTAAGTCATAACCCCACCCTATGACACATTGATTTCCCCTTGAAATTGATCCTAGATACAACCCAATTTCCTAAATTCAAAGACCACCTCCCAAGGTTTTCAAGAGATAGTGCTATTTCCACAAAAAATACTTGTGTTCCTTCTAAAATGTTTTCTCTAACACAAAAGCTAGTGATATTTCCACATGCAAGCATATTTTCATCAATTTTCTCAAGAGAATAATTGTTGTTGAGTTATTTATCTTGCGTGAAACATATTTCAAATTGGGCACACTTACATATTGGTTGAATATAACTTTCAATAGTATGGATAATTGCTCCGACCACATATGAGAGTACAATGGTTTACCATGAAATCTAAGTGAAAACATCAAATATTTCAATCTTAGATTTACCAAGTTATACACTAAGATTCCATAGGAGTATTATTCCTCCTAGTAAATATACCTTAGTCCATTACTACAAACCTTACCATGGGAATATAAGAGCAGGATGGTCGAGAAGGATGTTTCTTACCTTGGGTCTATTCTTTAGACTTATTTGTAGTATGAAGACCAAACCTTTTGAACCAATATACTTTATACCCTTATAATCAACCCATTAATTTCAATTCCATGATGTAAATGATTTAGGACATGATTAAGAAAATAATCACTATAGATTGTAAAATGACCAACAAGCCCAAGCTTCCATTCTAGTTAACATAAAGGTTATTTAGGCCACAAACCAACTCTTTTAAATCTTGGTGCAACTTTTGTGATGATACCCATGACCCTGATAATTGTGAATGCTTTTATGTATCCAAAGAAATATTCAAAGAGAAGACACAAATAAACCATAGTCTAAACATTCTACTTTTTGAACATTTTCTAGTCATGTTTTCTGATATGTTTTTCCCAAAATCCAGTGAGAAATTTAGAAGAACGGTTGGAATTGTAGATACAAGTTGTTGAGATTTCACAATCCAAGTGAAATAGGGGTTTTTCGGGGAGCTAAATCCATTTATGTATTCAAAAATGCAATTTGAGAAATGGAAAATTGAAATTTTCACCAACAATTGCATCATCAGATTCCGATGATAGTTATCGGAAAAACTCCAAAAAGTAGAATGTTTAGAGTTGTCCAAAAACGAAGATCCATGAGCATTTATTAGTGAGGTACTTGAAGAAATTGATTCCATATTTGTAATAGGAACTAGTTCTATAAATTATTATCCTTGAAAACATTATTTTGTAACATCCCCACTATAATCCCCAGTTTAATTAATGCATAATGTAGATACGAATGTGTTTATGACCAAGTGATGTAATATGATAATTGTATTTCTATTTTTAAATAAATAAAATGTGATACCAACTACTAGGGGACATGGACATTGATGTGGGATGAGTTTTCCACAAGAGAAGGAAGTGTTTAAGAGAGGTATAAGGGAAATTATTTATGGGTATCAATTCAAACCTAGATTTCTGAATTTTTTTATCATTGAGGGACAACCTTCTATTTTGTATTTGAGTGTATGAGAGCCCAATAATTAAACTCATATAAGAGGGTGGATGTAAAAGGTCACATCCCATAGTTATTAGGGGCATGAGACTGAAGCACAATCAATATTGGGCATAGTGAGCAACCAACTGGCTTGGGGGAAAAAGGAAATTTGTATGGCCAAAGAGGGGAGTTTTACCGGCATGTTTTTGGCATAAACAACAAGTAGAGAGAAATAAAGAAGAGTGTTGGAGTTGGAGCAGGAAGGATGGGTGAATTATAGTTCTTTTTTGGATCTAAAGACTAAAGAATAAATCTTTACGACTTGCAGAAGAACCACGTTGTCAAGCCTGGAGAGTGAAATCCTACGTGAGTTGCACTGGAGAAACAAGCTTTTTGTTGTTTTTTCCTTGGCAGTTTTCCTGGCCGTGAGTTCCCTTGAGTTCCTGGTAGTGAGATTCTTGGTTAAATATGCTAGAGAGACCCTGATAAATAAATGGGACACCCAATGGAATGAGAGCTTGTGGGTTGTGGGCTTCGGGGAAGTTCCGATACATGGTAACTTGATCCTCCTGATGGAAAAATGGAATGAAGGTGTTTCGACAAGTTGCAGGTTTGAATTAAAGGTCTTTTACAATAGGAAAACAATCAATTTTCCATGAAGAGTTGCAGTTTTCAGAGGTCATCAACTTGCAAAGTGATTTTTAGGGCTTAAACACCATTTTTAGGTAGTCAAAATCATGAGAATTGTATGTATGTACCTTTGGTACATATGTGTCTACAAATTAAATGAAAGAGCTCAATGATATATTTCCAATGAGATATTTTGGGTGCATAATAGAGCTTGTATGAGAAATTTACAACTGAAGCAATTAAGGGCATAAATTAAGCACCAGTTTGCTTCCAAAGGGCATAACTTCTTGCTTCAAAGTTAGTTTGGGGCACATGAACAATATATGGAAAGCTTATAAACCATAGAATACATCCATGGAACTATATTTATAATATGGGTACATTAAAATGTACAAGAAGAAAAAAAAGACACATGTAGCATATAGGGTAAAAAGGGGAAAATAGTCAAAACTTCCATAAAGAATAACTTTTATCTTGGAGCTCAAATTTGGGAAAATGAATGGTCATTGGAAAGGTATTTAGGAGGAGAAAACATATATAAAAATAAAAAAAATATTTTGGTTGTAAAAATTGTAGTCAACTCAAAAGAAGACGATTGGTGGCCATAAAGAGAAAAAAAATTATGCATTATTTTTCCAGAACTGTGTATATATATATATATATATATATATATATTTGTCTAACATAAAATTATTTGCATGCACATTTTCTTGTAGAATGTAGAGGTACGAGAAGGAAGTTTGTTTGATGTATGAGAACCACAATTATGGGGGATTCCGAAGGGTCCCATAACCACGAAGAGGAGTTCATAGGGCTACATGTCAACATGGGAAATGCTAAGATGAAGTCTAATGGGAGAAGAAGTAGGTAGGAGCTTGTAACTATGAGAAGCTTGCATAGAGAAGTACAGATCTGTAGGGATAAAAATGAGAATATTATGAAATATCAGGAGGATATTCTATAGATATTGAATATTATTTAGAGGAAATCCAATAAGGACTCTGGCACAAAGGAAATATATAGTGCTAGACATGTGACAACATCCAGATCCGATAGGAAAAGGGATGATCATGTGAATGATAGGAAGTTAAGAAGCATAAGAGAGCACCATAATTCCTCATATCAATCCACTAGGAGTTCTTGTGCAAGTTCAGAGCCAGGGGGCATCCCATGTGTGTCCCTTGTTTGGAGCCCGAGGTAGACATATTGCAAGGTGAACTTAGGAAAATCAAGCCAACAACATTCAATGGCGATAAAATGAAGGGAGAAGAGGCCAAGGCCTAGCTATTGGAAATGAAAAAATATTTCCAGCTGCATGATTATCCCTCCATAAACAAGAATTGAAACATACCACTTGCAAAGAAAGGAAACTATGTGGTGGGATAAACTTAAGCAAACCAAGCAGCTCGATGAGAAGAGGGTCTCATGGAGGCAATTCAAAGAATATTTCCAGAATTTTTTTTTTTTAGATAATTACTATGAAATGAAGATGAAAGAGTTCTTTAAACTCAAATTGGGAAGCATGACAATGTACAAATATGAGAAGAGGTTCTTTGAGTTTTTGAAGTATGTTGGCTATGTAAAGGATGAAAAGGTCAAAATACAAAGGTTTTTGAGTGGGTTACCCTCTTTCTACAATGATAATATACACTATGATAACCCCAAGACTTTGGAGGAAGCTATAAGGAGAGAAAAACATATTTATGAGTAGAGTAGAGGGAGACCAATTTTCCAAAACGCTTGGAATGAAAAGATGAAAGGAAACATGGATCAAAGGAAGAAAGGTTTTAAGCCACTATTTTTCAAGAAAAACTCACAAGAAAATCAACAAGGACAATCAACCCAAAATGAACACAAGATAGAAGATTCATTTGGGAAAAGGCCAATGCAGTAGCCTGTACAATGTTGTGGATGTGAGGGAAATCAATTGTATAGGGATTTCCCTCACAAAGGAGAAATAAAGAGTATTGTACATAACATTCAACACGTTGAAATAGTCAAAGATATAGGAGGAAACATGCCAAATATTTACACATCCTTGGACAAAAATCAAGAAAAATATAAATCCCCCATGATCGAAGTGGAAGGTAATATTGATAATCATCCCATATAAATTTTAATTGATTCTAGAGCTATCTGGTTACATAAACTCTAACATTGTTGAAATATTTCACTTACAAAGAAGTAAGCATGAGAAATATCGGTTAGTTCAGTTAGCCACAGGGGATAAGATGAAAAATAGTGAGCTAGTTAAAGATTGCCCAATAGAAATGAATGGACTTAGTACAAAGGTAGATGTGAACATCATACCACTGAGTTCATATGCTTGTCTAATTGACATGGATTGGTTGGAGAAACACCATGTTGTCCTACATTGTTGCAAAATGACAATTAATTTTCTTGATGAGGAAAGACAACAAGACAAATTTCAAGGCATTCCAAGAATTGTAACTATTAGAGAAATTTCGGCCATGCAATTGAAAAAGAGTTTCAAGAAGGGATGTTATATTTTTGAAATCCATATAGAAGAGACAACCAGAGATAAAATTACAAGTATTGAAGACCACATAGTCTTGAAATAAATATTTTGAATATGTTTTTGGGGAAATATATGGACTTCCACTAAAGAGAGACATTGATTTCTCTATTGATTTGGTGCTAGGGGATACCTCAGTTTCCAAGACACCTTACATAATGGGAACATCGGAATTAAAGGAGTTATAGATGAAACTTGAAGAAATTTTTAAGAAGGGCTATATACGCCCGAGTGTGTCATCTTGTAGTGCCCCAGTTCTTTTTGTGAAGAAAACAGATGGAACCTTAAGGATTTGTATTAATTTTGAGATAGCTAAATGAGGTCACTCTAAAGAACAAATACCCTTTTCCAAGGATTGATGATTTATTTAATCAGTTNAAGGACAATCAACCCAAAATGAACACAAGATAGAAGATTCATTTGGGAAAAGGCCAATGCAGTAGCCTGTACAATGTTGTGGATGTGAGGGAAATCAATTGTATAGGGATTTCCCTCACAAAGGAGAAATAAAGAGTATTGTACATAACATTCAACACGTTGAAATAGTCAAAGATATAGGAGGAAACATGCCAAATATTTACACATCCTTGGACAAAAATCAAGAAAAATATAAATCCCCCATGATCGAAGTGGAAGGTAATATTGATAATCATCCCATATAAATTTTAATTGATTCTAGAGCTATCTGGTTACATAAACTCTAACATTGTTGAAATATTTCACTTACAAAGAAGTAAGCATGAGAAATATCGGTTAGTTCAGTTAGCCACAGGGGATAAGATGAAAAATAGTGAGCTAGTTAAAGATTGCCCAATAGAAATGAATGGACTTAGTACAAAGGTAGATGTGAACATCATACCACTGAGTTCATATGCTTGTCTAATTGACATGGATTGGTTGGAGAAACACCATGTTGTCCTACATTGTTGCAAAATGACAATTAATTTTCTTGATGAGGAAAGACAACAAGACAAATTTCAAGGCATTCCAAGAATTGTAACTATTAGAGAAATTTCGGCCATGCAATTGAAAAAGAGTTTCAAGAAGGGATGTTATATTTTTGAAATCCATATAGAAGAGACAACCAGAGATAAAATTACAAGTATTGAAGACCACATAGTCTTGAAATAAATATTTTGAATATGTTTTTGGGGAAATATATGGACTTCCACTAAAGAGAGACATTGATTTCTCTATTGATTTGGTGCTAGGGGATACCTCAGTTTCCAAGACACCTTACATAATGGGAACATCGGAATTAAAGGAGTTATAGATGAAACTTGAAGAAATTTTTAAGAAGGGCTATATACGCCCGAGTGTGTCATCTTGTAGTGCCCCAGTTCTTTTTGTGAAGAAAACAGATGGAACCTTAAGGATTTGTATTAATTTTGAGATAGCTAAATGAGGTCACTCTAAAGAACAAATACCCTTTTCCAAGGATTGATGATTTATTTAATCAGTTAAAAGGTGAAAGAATATTTTCCAATATTGACTTCATATCAAGTTATCATCAAGTGAGGATAAAATAAGAATATATTATCAAGACATCGTTTAGAACAAGATATGGGAATTATGAATTTATGGTAGTGCCATTTCAGATATCAAATGTCCCAATTGTTTTCATGTGCTTGGTGAATGGATTGTTCAGGGAATACCTAGAAAAGTTTGTGATTGTTTTATTAGATGATATTCTCATCTAATCAAAGGTAGAAGAGGAGCATGAGAAGCATTTGAGAATGGTGCTAAATTTTTTAAGAGAGAACAAGTTGTATGTCAAGATAAGTAATTGCATATTTTATCAAAAAAAGGATTCATTACTTGGGGCATATTATTTTAGCACAAGGGATAACAATTGATCCTGGAAAATAGAGGCCATTAGAGGATGGCCAATTCCAATAAATTTGATAGAAGTCAAATCACTCATGGGTCTTGATGATTATTACGAAAGATTCATAAAAGGATTTTCAAAGATTGCAAGCCCAATCATTTCTTTACAAAAGAAGGGAGAGAAATTTGAATGGACTCCCGAGTGTGCAAATTTTTTCCAGTAGTTGAAATACATTTTGACAAGTGCACCAATATTAAAGATTGTGGATCTGGACAAATATTTTGTGGTGTGCAATGATGTGTGTAAGAAAGGGATTGATGGAGTCCTCAATCAAAATTATAATGTGGTATGCTATGATTCCCAAAAATTAAAAGAGCATGAGAGGAATTATGCTACCCATGATATAGAATTAGTAGTCATTGTTCATGTGATGAAAATGTGGAGAAATTACCTTATGGGGAGAAGATTTGAGCTAAGGATAGATCACAATGGTCTGAAACATTTGTTTGGACAACCAACATTAAATGGCAGGAAAACTAGCTGGCTTGAATTTCTGAGTGAATATGACTTTGGAATTAAACATATCAAAGAAAGGAAAATTAGGTGATTGATGTACTCAGTAGAAAAGCTCATGAAATGTATATTTCAGCCATCAACATATACAACACATATTTAAAAAACATAATTTTAGAAGCCACAAATTCACATCAACACCACTTAAAATTAAAAGAGACATTACAACAAGGAGATTTACAACAAAAAATTAATTATTATGAGATGAAAGAGGATGAAATACTCACATATAGAGGGAAAATGTATGTGTCAAATTTAGGTGAGCTGAAAAATACAATGTGGAGAAAAATGCACAATTTGCCATATGTTTGGAACCCAAGATATCATAAATCAATTGTAACTGTAAAAAACCAATATTTTTGTCCAGAAATGAAGAAAGAAGTGGATAATTACATAGCCAGATGCCTAGAGTGTTAGAAGGTCAAGACCGAACATAGACATCTAGTGGAGATACTACAATGATTTCCCATTCCTAAGTGGAAATGGGAAGTGGTTATAATTGATTTTATTACAAAGTTGTCCATAAAAGTGAAGCAACATTATTACATCATGGTGATGGAGGATAAATAGATGAAGGTTTCACATTTTATTCTAATAAAGACCACATACAAGGAAACCAATATTGTAGAAATATACATGAAATAATTTTATAGGATACATGGAGTGCCCAAGGAAATTGTTTCAAATAGAAATCCGAAATTCACATCCAATTTTTGGAAAGGTTTGTTCAAAGTATTTGGGTCATATTTAAATCTCAGAACAACGTATCACCTAGAGTCAAATGGGAAAACATATAGGACCAACACAATAATTGAAGACATACTCAGAATGTATGTGATGGACCAACCATCAAAGTGGGAAGATCGTATCCACTTGGTAGAGATTGATTACAATAATGGGTATCAAGAAAAATGTGCCCATTTTAAGCATTGTATTGCAGGAAGTGTAACACACCAGTGAGATAGGATAACCCACTAGAAAATGTTGTCATTGGGTCATATTTGTTGAATGAAATGGAAGAGAAGATGGTGAATATTAGGTAGAATTTAAAGGCTACCTAGGATGGGAAGAAGAGTTATGTAGATAATAATAAATTTTTTAGATATTTTAAAGTGGGAAAACATGTTTTTCTAAAAGTGAAAGTGAAAAGAAGTTCGCTAAGATTGGGTTGTTGCCCAAAGTTGGCAGCAAAATATTGTGGGACTTTTGAAATCTTAGAGAAGATAAGTCCAGTTGCATACATGTTAACATTTCCTACATCCATGAGAGTGCATAACATATTTCATGTGTCATTATTAAATAAATATGTTCTTTAACCTAACCACATAATTGATTGGACTATGATCCATGTGGAACACCAAGGGGATTTCTAGGTGGAACTAGTATGCATCCTGGACCAGAAAGTCAAAGTGATAAGGAAATAATACATATGGATGGTAAAGGTTTAATGGACATGTTATTATCGTGAATATGAAACATAGGAGAACAAAGAAATTGTCCAGGAGGAGTACCCATAAAGTTTTGTCAATTTTGAAGAAAACATAAGCTGAAAATGCAAGACTCAATTTTTTGGCAGCTAGAGTCCTAGAAACACTTGTCAAAATTTATGGTCACTTGCATTGACATCCCTAATAAAATAATGATGCATCTCGATGGAATGAGACCAGTGAAGGGGGCACATTCCTTGGGTCAACAGGTTGAGAGGAAACATGATATTTTGGTTGGGATTGTTGTTGGATGGTAAACATTGCATAATTTTATTTTATTTTTCTAAGTATTGTGATATAAATTGTATATGTTTTTCAACATGGTTTTGTGCACTAAGGATGATGCAAAATTTTAGGGGATGGTGAATGTAACATATTGTTGATGTTTGGATCTGTTAGGATCAAAACAACAACCTCAAAAGGATATGAACCCCCCTTCATTTTTATAGAGGTGGTACTCATCTTTGGCTTAAAGATATGTCTTGAATATCTTGGATTAGGGATATTTCTTAGACAACAAACCCTATATATTTATTTATTGTATTTGTGCATGAAATCGTTCTTCAATAACCTGATATGATATTTAAGTGCAAAAAAAAGTATTTTAACAAGAAAACGATTGAAGGCAAGCTTCAACATCAAAATATCCTTGTGCTCAACATCATATATACAACCCTCTTAATCATATACAAATAATACATACATATCTTCTCTTGATGAATAGGAGGAAATGGTTTTGATCATTCAAAGAACTTTAAAAGAGTATAACAATTATAAAAAAAGATAATTTGTTAAGCATACTTCAAACATCTCACATTAAAAAAATCCAAAGATCTGAAACATCATTGAAGTCATGCCCCAAAGTAATTCTTTGCGGATTTTTATTCATGAAATATATTCAACAATACACAAAATCGATGACATTCATATACATGGTTGTGAATATTCGATGATCATATAAGAATTTTGTTTTGAAGAATACAAGAAGAACACTCAAGAATCTCAGCCTTGTGCTGAATTCAAAGATTCAAGCATAAAGCTTTGAGAAAATGGTGTAAAATAAGAAAATGAGTGGAGAAGATGGATATCTCTTTTCATTGATCATAATTTTCACTGCATATTGATGTATGCACCTTCTTCTGTTGATCCTCTTCCCCTACCCTTCTGATATGGAACCTTCTCTAACCCTTTGATGAAGCCCTTTCTTGCTTTATAAAACTAGATCTTCTAACTACTTGAATAGTTAGGGATTTTCCTTTCTTCAAAATATATATTTAACTAATGAATCAATTAAGTCTCATTAATGTGTTTTCATCATTCATATTAGTATATTGAAATGGGTCCTTTTCCTTCTTTGATAAAAAAAAATTAATAAACTTTTATATTCAAAAATTTAATTAATTTCCATTTTAAAGAGAGGACTATGTTTTAATTTTCTGAATAGGATATCCAAATTTTCAGCCATGAAAACCAATTCATATGTAATATTTACTGTCTTATATTTCCAACGAGTCCTCCTGGGCGTGATTTCATTTTCCGTATCTCAAGATATGAGCTTGTGAAGTCAAGATGTCAAACAGATTTACAAGCAAAGCATAAAAGTATGGTTGATTGTCATTTTAAGTTTTGAGAAACTTTTTTGGAAAATTTAAGCTCTCAATACCTATTGCATCATCTTCCTTATTGAAATATTTTTCCAATGAGGTATATTTTGCACAATTTCGATTCCTGGATCTCAAGTTATGGCCTTCAGAGTGACACCACTCAACAACCATCGATTAAATTTGTTGGGAAAATTGGACCTGTTATAGCACACATTGTAGGTTGGGTAAATCTTGACCCAACCATGAAACAAGCGCTACAACTTTGGAATCCTACACCCAATGTCACCTTGATGTAGGTCCCACACTTCAAGGGTGACTAGGTCACTCTAGGGAAGCGATCCTGGTGACCCTAGGGGGATTGAGATGGAGATGAAAGAAAATGGAAGTGAAGCCCCTAGACTTCAATTATAACTGGAATAAAAAGTAGGGAGAGATGCCTTGCAATTCAAGTAATTTCTACCCCACAAGTATAGTACTTCTTTGGATGATTGTACCTGCCTGAGACATAAGAAAATACACTTTGCAATGATATATGTTAGTTAGATAAAAAAGTTAAGATTTATGTCCCTAATTTGCAGAAGTAGATAACAACATATATCACCAAGTAAATGGTACTAGAATATGCTCAATAAGGGCTAGATATCAAGTAGAAAATACAAGAGAAAGACTAACTAAACTCAAGATGAAAATCCAATATTCTAGCACAAAAGATAAGGTTTTTGTAAATACTTGTATGCAACAAATTATATCATCCTTATGGCTATAAAATTAAATGTATTATAGAAAGAAAATAATCCACTGAAATATCCTCAAACTTTTCCAAAAGGTGCGCTAGGCCAAGGAGAGTAAGTGTGCAAATTTTGAGCAAAATTCAATGGTTGATAAGAGAGTTAGTCAAGTAAATGAGTTAGGTTTTATCCAGCCCTAATGGCTGGAGATTCGATTTTGTAACAGAAAAATAAGTATCCCCTTGATGAGGACACCCTAGTGGATGTGAAGTTCCCAAGGCACAAGGAGTACAATACAATTTGCAAGAAGTAAAAATGACGAAAATTCATGTTTCCCAATCCAATATTTTATTTCTCCATTGCAAAAATGTATGACTAGTTCTTTTACTATTGGGTTAATGGAGTAAAATAAACAAAGAGATTAGAGAAGCTACCTCCTTGGGGGTGTAAGCCCTTTTACTTCCCAAGAAAATTTTCTCTAGGATAGGGTTTAAGCTAAGAGGGTGTATTCCCTTATATTTCTCTTAGAAAACCCTAGTGTAATCAATGAGATGAAGCAATAAAATGATGAAGACTATGGTGGGGGTGTATGAACTTACACTTCACACCTAGATCCTAGCATAACAATACTTTTCTTGAATAAAATGATAGCATAATAGTAGAAAACGTTTGATTAAGGTTGGTTGTCATTGATGTCAACCCTTGAAGAAAACCCCGTAGCATACAGGTTGGGCAATGGACCCAAGATTGTTTGATGTAAAGATGAATTGTTATTGTATTTTCATGGTTGATAATAAATAGAAATGGATGAACTCCAAAGTGGTTCCCTTATGGTGAAATCCCTCATGGGAAGACGCTTTGCGGATTGAGTTATCCTAGAAGTATGGTTAGAGAATCCATGCTTATTTGTGGAATAATGAGATGAACGCCAATGAATTTGTCAGTGAAACTATCCTATATGGATAGTGCTTGTCATTCCATTTCTATTGGTATGTGGTACATCACATAACTCCTCACAGTTTGAGAGTTATGGCCTTACGAAGTTGGAGGACCCTCATATGTCATCTAGAAGCCCCAAAACGTCAAAGTAGTCAAAGTGGTTTAAGAGATTTTAAAAGGTAAATAATATAGTGAAGTGATGAGTGTACTATAATTCAAAGTGAATACAAAATAAATTAATTCAATAATAAATTTAATGGAAAAATTAGAAGTGGGTTAACACTAAAATAAGGAAAGTGGGCAAAGTGACCTAGAAGATGTTTTAAAGGAAGCTACTTGGAGAGTATAAATAAGAGGAAAGACTCTCTAATTTAAGACACACTTGAGAATGTTGAATACATATAGGTGTCTGAGGTAAAAAAATGATATCTAAGCCTAATTTATGAGGAAAGTGAAGAAAAGAAGACCAGAATTCAAGGAAGGATAAATTCCTTTGATGATGCTTTCTAAGGTATGTTTTTTTCAGGTCATCTCACCATTTTCGCAATAAATTTTTTTCTAGAATGATTTAGACCATGAAATTTCTATTCCATCGAGGAAACATATCCAAGTATCCATGGTAAAAAATTCAGCTTGTGGGTCGTTGTAGTTTTCGAGTTACACTCCGTGGAATATAGGGTTTGTGGCTAGTCTTGAAAATAGTCAAAAACATGTGTTTCGGGTAAAAATGTCATAACTGCTTCATAACAGATCCAAATTCAGTAAGAAAAAGTGTGTTGGTTAGAGTAAAGTATGTAGTATTTTTTGTAACATTTTCATATCAATTCAACAAATATTCCATGCGGGGCACGCTCTACACGATCGCTCTCTAGAATAAGGCAAAATTCAGCAAGGTGTGCCATTTTTTCCATAACTCCTTTTTTGAGAGGCTACAAGTATTGACACCTAGAGTAATTTCACAAAACACACTGAAGAAAATTGTGTATCATTTTCAGATCTGTATTCATTAAAGGTACAAATTTATGATTATTTCAAGTTAGGGTTGTTGACTAATCCAAAACTAGTCTTGTGAGACTAAAGAAACATTTGATGAAAATGCTAGTCTCTTGTTGTTAAAGTTAAGGAAGGTTTGTAGGCATGTGATCATATACACC
>SNQJ01S0015796.1:7660-19007 GCA_010110895.2 Picea sitchensis
CATAAGCAGACTCCAGAAAACTGCAAAGATTTCCTTAACCCATGCTTCATTATCTTTGAGGTGTCTGAGTTCATCCTCTGAAAGTTTGTGAAAGAAGATAGGGAAGAGGTCTCGCATCTTGCAGAGGAAGGAGTCCTGATCCTGGGGGAGAGAGGGGGAAAGTTCAGTGTGTCTTAGGGGAGAAGTTGGTTGGTTGACTTTGGAGGAAGAGCAATTATTTTTTAAGTGTCCCGCTTGCCAACAGAGATGGCATCTGAAAGGTTCTCTCCAATAATCAAGGACTTGTGTGAAGGAATGTTCTCCCATTCTGATTTCAAGGGTATCCGACAGACCTAGATCAGTGTTAAATTCAACTAAGACCCAAGATGCTCTTTTATTTGACCAGTTGAGGGAGCGCTTGTCAAAAAAGATGAACTTTCCTGCAGTGTTAACAACCGTCTCCAGGATAGGATGTGTCCACAGTTCTAATGGAAAATCTGTCATAACCATCCAAAGCCATCTTTTGTCGAAGGAGCTTTTAAGAGGATGGAAACCTAGAGTCCACTGCTTTAGCATGAGTACACCTCTGTCCAAGATCCAGGGGGTTGAAAGTATCTGCTGTAGGTCTTCTTCAGAGAGGAAGTGGAAGATGAGCCATTGATTAGAAAGTTGGCTTATTCTTGGACTGTAACCAAGGATAGGTTTCCAGCAGTGCTGAACCCATCTGTCAAGGCGATTTTTATTCATTTTTAGGTAGTAGAACTTTTCTACAAGCGCTCGCTTGGCAAGGCTGGTGACCCTGTCCTTTGCTAGTTCCTGCCCGAGAGAGCAGACCAAAGTGGTTTGTTTCACCTTCCATCTTTTTTGCTTTCGATTTGATCTGCCCAATGCTCCAGTTTGTCTGTTATGTCCTGCACCTCCTTGTGGGATGGGTAATCGATAATTGCAAAGTGATGAGGTCTTCAAGGGTAATTCAGGCCTAGGTGGAGGGGGTTGTGTAGAAAAAGTGGAGAAAGTGGGGGCGGTAGACACAGTTTGTGCAGGAGAGGGTGGTTCGATCGTGGGGGAAGAGATGTTTGAAGGAAGTCGGAAGCATTCATGGAGGAATTTATAAGTCTCGTCGCTTTGAAAGAGGTTATCTTGGGCCCAAATATTATCATCATCTGCCTAGGACAGGTCAATGTGATTTTCCATGAGGATGAAAAGGTGTAGGCTGCAAGGAAGCCAGAGAGAGGCAGTCCTGGTCAACTGAGCGCTGGACTTTTCTTAATCACATTCGGTCTAGGAAACTAGAGAACCAAGGTGAGGCAAAAGGAACGCAATTCTCAATCAGCCATCTGCACAGGGATACTGATAATATGGTAGTAGGTTGGATTACTGAAACCAGAATCATCGTTCACTAAAAGTGTAATCCCAAAAATTCAAAAAACAATTTCTGGAACAAACTGCAAGGGGCTGCTCTATAATCTTTTTTCAGCTTCTAATGGTTTCAGATCTAATAAGGGCAGACGCGTGCTTCTCTAATCTCAGATCTAACAAGGAACAAACACATACCTTCACCTTCTGCCAATAGCAGATCTGTAGCCTTCTTCGTGGTGTTTTTGAACCAACAGTAGAACTGCTTCCTATTTCCTTCAGCAGTCGGATTCAGATCAGGTTCCAGGGATCTAGTATACTATCTAGTGTTCCTTGATCTCTGTTTTCTCAATGACTACAAATCACATATCCAGTTCCAAAAGGCGGTATGGTCAATGGATCATCATTTTCCATGGAGTCAAAGGCCGCTCTGAAGGGAATGCCTTTGACAGGCTACTTTGAATGGTTTCTTAACTTGTGGTGGCTTCTGCGCCCACTTTCCATTTGTCCATGGTAGTGGCCCTCTCCTCTTCTCCAACCAGTAAGGTTGTGAGGACTCCCGCGTTGCCTAGATCTCCTATGCACTCAATAACTCCCCCTCCAGTTCTGCTGATATTTTGAACTACATTCTATATAAACATCAGCCCCAATCTGCTTCCTCAGCTCCTTTCCTTGGATCTGGATAGAGATCTGAGCCAAAGGCTCTGTATTTCGGCCTCCTCCTCTCTGATCTGTAGTCTATGTGTACAATTGCTTTATGGCGGCTGAGTGTGCTGTAGGAACCCCACGACCTCCACGACTTGTCTCTATTTGCATTGGGTAGGCATCAGTCTAACCCTTTCTCCATCTCGGCTACTGTTGTGTCCTCAAATCGCCCCCCCCCAATACCTCCTCATGTGGCCTCTCAATAGATTCAGCCCTCACGACCCTCCAACGAAGAGAATCGGTCCTATCTCACGAGACTCGGCCCTATCACACGAGACTCAGCCCTATCATTTTTGCCCCTTCTTGTCATTCTTCAGGGAGCGATTGGTCGGCTGCTCTACCACTCAGAAGATTCAGCCCTGACGACCCTCCAATGAAGAGAATCGGTCCTATCTCACGAGACTCGACCCTATTACGTGTCCTCAAATCGGCCCCCCCAATACCTCCTCATGCGGCCTCTCAATAGATTCATCCCTCATGACCCTCCAACGAAGAGAATCGATCCTATCTCACGAGACTCGACCCTATCACACGAGACTCGGCCCTATCATTTTCACCCCTTCTTGTCATTCTTCAGGGAGCGATTGGTCGGCTACTCTACCACTCAGAAGATTCAACCCTCATTTCATAGCAATTAGACTATATCAAAAGAAAATTCTTTGAGATAAATACTTGGTCATTTTAATAAAAAAAAATTGAATACTTTAATTTTATACCATACTTTACCATATAAATTGTTTTTAATTTAATTTATTATACTATCGTTATATCATGTGAATACTACAATTTATGGAATCTTTCGCTTATTTACTTTTATCTTACTCCAATTTTATATATTACCGTTATGAATTTAATCAATGCCTTTCAAATATTTTCAATTATAATTTCCATCATTCAAATTTTTGATATATTTTTATCAACATTCTCTTTTATTACATACAAGTTTTTTAGTTTCTTGATGATGAATGGAGTGTCCACTTAAAACGTTGAACATTTCAAAACTTCACACATAGTTTCGATCCAAAAATATCTCTAGCATGATGATTAACTGTGAAAACCTGCACACTCAAAGTATTGATTTGATTATTTTTATGTAATTTTGAAAACTATTATAAAATTTAAAAATCTGATAAGAAAATATCAAATTCTCTAAAATGTCATCTAACCATAAACCATCACAATAAATCTAGAAAATCCCATTTAACAATCAAATTAATTTGGCATATGATGCCATCGTTCTAGTCAAACATAGCCAAAAAAATAGATGAAGATGAAAAATAGACGATGGTCTGTCTCAACTCAGAGTAATCGAGTAATCAATGCTAAACCTCCAAAGTTCCCCGAACATAGATGATTTTAGGAGCTAAATTTCGCCAATGGGCTAATTTTCCATGGTTTTTCCCAAAAAAAGATTCATCAATTTCCATTTTTTCTAAAAACAATTTTCCCAAATTCCATAGAATAAAATTATTTTACCTTAAAGATCACCAAAATTTTATAGAAACTATATAAAATCCTTAGAAATTTGAATATTTTTACAAAACTATCGCTAAACATTTTACATTTTGCATATTAAGGACTAGTAAAATTAGCCCATGTTTTTACAACTTAATATAAATTTCCATCTGTAAAATTATCCCTATTCCCGAATCCAATCTACTCTCAACACAATTGTTTGCAAATTGCACAAACAAATGAGCGGGCACATGCCCACACTATCTTGGCAAGTTGGCAACACAATACTTTCTTGTACTTTGCCATCTCTAATGTAAGATTCTAAATTTATATGAATAATCATACCTTAAGGATGAGCTCATATCTAAGCTAGTTCCGCCAATCACGCACTCTCCTTTAATTTTGATTTAAGTTATGTTCTCAAACGTTTTCTGCATGATAGAGAACTTCCTTAGCCCTTTAAAATAATCTATTTGCAACAACAAGATTAGCATCAAGTTGCATCAATGTAGTGAAGGAAATTTTGTGTGTGAACCATCTTCTTGTAAGGAAATTTTGTGTGTGAACCGTCTTCTTGTAAAGAAATTTTGTGTGCAAACCCATCTTCTTGTAAAGGTAATGCTTCTCCATTGGATTTTGATTGTACTTCTTTTGGATCATTTTTGGCTTTCCACACTTCCTCACTCTTTCATATATTTTATTTGTAATTAGTTTAGGATATTATGATGATTTTCATGTTATTAATTTCATCATTTACTTATCAAAGTCAGTGTTTCACATCATTATTGAATCTTTGTATTCTTCCGCATTTATAGTTTTATGGTGAGTTGGATTTTACAACTTTCTTTTATTGTTGCTATTTAATATGAGTTTACAATAAAAAAATAAAAATACCTACCATATTCTATTAAAATGAGATAGAATGGCCTCTTCATAAGTCTTTTTACTTTGTTTGTTTGTGGATTTATGCTAGTTTGGAGATACACCAAAAGAACTCATTTCTTGTTATTTTCTATAACCATTCCAGTGAAGTAATGTTTTTTGCTAGCATGTCTGGACTACATCAACTCTTATCATGGATGGATTTTTTGGTGTCTCCTCCCAATAGAATCGAGTTTCTTTTTATTATTATTATTATAGGTGGTTCATATATTTACCTATTTTTAATGATGCTAATTTTTTCAATCCTCGTCATTATTATGAAGAAATGGATGATAGAGATTCTCAAACAAAAAGATGGTTGGAATGTCTATGTGAAAAATTTAACATTGGAGACTCACCTATGGTAGAAACTATTAAATGTTAGAGTGAAATGAATGAATTTATTTGTACTATGTATAAGTCATACCCCAAAAAGTATATGTTCAGAGCATGGGATCTATGTCGAAATGAACCTGAATGGTTTGAAAACTTTCCATGTTTGATGCGATTATGACAAACTATTATTGTGTTTCCGACAAGTTCACCAAGAATTCTCAAAAGTAATCAAGATAAAAATGATGATAGATCAAGACTTTCATTAGAGACATTGGACATATTAATGTTTCTCTCTCTAAGTGCACCTCATGCTCTAAATGAGGCAGATTGGAATGTTATTTATGATGCATGGAAACAAATGAAAGCTAGAAAGTCTCTTTTGTTGAATTTTTGAATACTAGACTAACTATAGTAAATAACTAGGATCTCAAGAAGATTAACCAAGCACAAAGTACAAAACAAATTATGGGTCTGCTCGTTTTGCCATAGGCAATGCTCTTCCATTGCCACCCAACCATAGGCATCCTCAAGTGCCACCCCCTAGCAGAGCATAGAACTTATCCCGGGAAACCCTTCTACACAAGGGAAGAAAACCCAACACCTTTTCTTATAGAGAAGATTAATGCCAATAGAATATAACCATGAACTAGTTATATCTAGTAAAGTAACCAACAAGAACGAATCCCAGATAACATGTACTTATCTTTTTTGCTGATATATGCACTCAAGAACTATCAAGGAGATAGCTCTATAACTGTCGAAATGATGGCTTAGATCACTGTCTCAACTATCATATATCAATCTCTTATATCTGTCACTTCGCTGCCTCAAGACTGTTGTTATAGGTGTGCCCAATCTGCTGTTCAAGCACATAAATATATGTTGTTCAAACACTGTCTACTGCTGTGACCAAATGCTGCTCAAGCATAGAGATATATGTTTCTACAGGTGTGCCCAGATTTGCCTTAGAATTAGCCTCTTCACTGCCTTAGAATGGGCCTCTTCACTGCCTCATAATGGACCCCTTCGTTGCCTCAGAATATGCCTCTTCGCTGCCTCTGAATGGGCCTCTATGCTGCCTCAGAATGGGCCCCTTCGCTGCCTCATAATGGGCTTCCTGCGGCTGCTATAAAGATGTATCAGATCTGAGTTGTTGTGTGAAATGAGAAGGACATCACCCTTTATTTATACTAATCTGCCAGTGAACTTTTCTAATGGGGCCGACCTGTCCATTCTGGAAAAATTATAATTTTCCATTATAATTTCCCTATGGGTCGACTTCTCTTTTGGAGCATTATAATTCTACTTTATTATTCTCTATGGAGCTGACTTCTTCACTGGGATCTATCTTGACTTCTTTGGCATCTTCATCTATAAGAAAGGGTTATGCAGGAGGTGAATATATCCTGCAGCTACTAGAAACATCAACATCTTCCACTCGACAAATAGATTCATGTTTTCAATGATGTACGCTCTAATACTTTTGAAGAATATCAAATGAATTGAAGAATAATATGTTTGATTATTATTATTATTAAAATGTATTTAGTTATGTAAAATAACAATAATTTTATGGATATTACCAATTTGAAAGAAAAAATTAATATTTTATGAAGTTTTATTGAAAATTTTCAACTTTTTATGTAACCATTATTTTTTTTTTTAAGATTGTCAAGATTTGGAAGGATAATATTTTATTTTTGCATTCTTTTAATGAAGGGTTTACTTAATGTACACTTGTCAATTGAAGTAGAATTGTTTTTCTATCTTTTCATCCTTGAAGGATTGGATGATTATATACCCTTCCAACTGAAATTAAGATCAACCCTTCAAATTTGAACTAATTGAAATAACCCCAAATCTTTTACAACTTTGATATAATAAATACCGCACTTATAGCTTCTTAGTAAAAAAAAACTTTCATGGTGTAGGAAAGCTTTTATGTCTTACTATTACTCTAACTAGAAGCTTCTATTAAATAATAATAGTATCAACATACCATTTTTATCCTAAATTTTTTAACAATCAAGAAATTTACATCTTAGTCTTGTTAAATAGATTTGATATTAAGATGGATCCTCCTTCACTTTAATACTAATAGTGCTCACAATTTTGATTAAATCAATTCCAATTGGATGAGTGATCATATATTAAGTTTCTACTCATAAGCATTTTTTATTGTTTATTTTAATTATATAGGATACCAACCAGAGTAGTGGACGTAGTGGACAGGGGGACCATGGTTCTAGAGTAAAGCAAGGTTCTTCTTTAAATCATGGTTCCCTTAATTCAATCCTAGTGCAATATCCATTTCCAATACCTCAATATGGGTGAGGTTACCAAAGTTTCCTCTCTACCTTTGGGTCGAGGAATTTCTACAATTAATGAGAACTCCTTTTATAAGTTCAGAAGTAATGATTGAAGTCAAGGGAAAGTGGATTTATTTACCAATGCCACAATTTGCACATAGGTGGATAGGCAAAGTACTTTTCAGGTTTCTGATGATAGGTGGAGTGTCCACTTAAAATGTGGACGTTTCAAAACTCCACACAGAGTTTTGATCCAAAAATATCTCTAGCAAATCAATATTTTCAATTAAAAATTAAAAATTTCTACTTTTATAATTAAAAAAATGAAAACACTATAATTTTTATAAATTAAAAAATATTTAAAAAATTAAAATTAATAAAAAAATTATGTACTAAAAATCAAATAATATATGAATTGAGTACTTTATAATACCGTAGCAAAAGTCGCCACAACCTTTTGTTATTAAGTTTTTATTTTTACGCCGAAGGCATTTTTTAAGGGACAATTCCTTTCCTCCCTTCATCATCTATCGAGGGCATATTAGAAATTGCCATCTGTCTTTTAAACATTGACAAATCTCCTTCCTCCACGTGTCTTCCTTTCATTCACCGTCTCCAAACTGTTACTGTTCAATAGGTGGCAACTTCCAATGAACTTTAGACCTGCATTAGCTACCCCAACCTTGGTAAACATGTGCAACTCTAAGATCTATTCATTTGCAACATATATTATTCATTGGGCGGCTGCTTCCAACTGAATTTAGACCTGCATTCGCTATCAAAACCTCGGTAAACAAGTGCAACTCTCAGATCTATTTCTTTGCAGTAGATATCCTAGATCGACCATGATGCATACACACACAATATATTGTCGGTGGAAAATACCATATCTGTTGGTGGACAATCCACGACATTTTCTTGCCAAGGAGGTGATGGTGGCGCTCTTATTGCAGCGAAGAGAAGAAGAGAAGCCCAGAGAGAGTGTAACAGGTAATGGAGACATCATTTTAATTTTACAATTTCCTCAATTTATTGTTCACAGTTTAGGGTTATTTATATCATTGAAAAATTCTTAAAAACCACTTGCCAATGCTTGTATGCTTCTACAAGATGCTCCCCTGAGAGGTGTTAGAAGTATTGCTAATGCTTGTATGCTTCTACAACCTCCTCTCAGAGGTGTTAGATGTTTTGGTTTTAAAGTTTTTTTTGTTCTTTGTCTGCAGAAAGTGATCTTGCAACAAACAATTATTTTTGAGAAGTGGATTGACAACAAAGCGTCTGAATTGATGGGTAATAGAGTGACCCCCAACTAGTGAGCAGTGAGTAAATTGATCTAAGAAAATCAGAATGACCACAAAATAGTCATTGCTCAACACTGCACTTCTCTTCAATTCAATTCATAGACGTTGCTTTCATTTTCTCTGTATTTGTGGTGCCATCTTACAAATGGTTGCAATGACAACGATCAAACATGGACAACTGTATTTTGAGTTTTTGTTTTTTAAGAGCATACATGTCTTCCCTACTCCATACAACTCATATTGGATATAACCGAACAACTGGTAACCCATGGGACGAGGCTGTGATGAGAATTGAGAAATGCTTTAAAATCACCAAAGTAATGAAAGTAGATATTGCGACCAACTTGGATTGCAGATATTTTTACTAATATATATCATCGAATTACTGATATAATGAAAGTAGATATTGCTACCAACTTGGATTGCGAATATTTTTACTAATATAATCATCAAATTACTGTAATATATCAACTTGGTTGTGTGATATGTAATATATATCATCAAATATATGTAAACCTTAGTTTTCGTTCCACAAAGTGAATAAACATCCGCCCATGGACATTCTTTAAAATGCATTGCTTTATGGCTTAAATCTTTTACCCAAATAAGAATGACAACTCAGATATACTTTAAAATAAATCGTTTTCTTGGTTAAATCGTCGGTTTCAATATGAGAGACCAAAATGACCAGAGAACTTCAAAGATTTAGCTCTGCAAAGAAAACTTCTTGAATGACTCTTTATTTTTGTTTTGTCTCAGAGGCCAGAATATCTACCAGGCGATCCACTCGCTAATAACTTGAAACTTCAAACATTCAAAGTTCAACACTTATATTTGGGTAAAAGATTTAAGCCATAAATCAATTGATTTTAATGAATGCACATGGACGGATGCTTATTCACTTTGTGGAAAGAAAACTAAGGTTTAATTTGTTCTTATCCTTTTTGGTATACTCTTCTTATTACAAAAGGAAAGTGTGACCATGCATGCTAAATCTCTTTTCATCATAATTTTCATACTGAACAACCATATAGTGAATTTCCAAGGTTTTGGTTACTCTTTTCTTATTTATTGGTTTTTTCAAATTTTTATCATAAAATTATAATATAAAAAAAAAAACTCAATATATTTATGTTTATCTTGTATTTTTAGCATGTATATTTACCATAAAATTATAATATAAAAAAAATTTCCTTTTCTTTTTTAACAATCTACTTATATTTTTTGGATGTTCCCTTTCCCCTGATTTAAGGGTATGCTAGTTTATTATGCTGTAGGCTAAAAATTCTACGAAATGAAGATTTTGTTATTGTTAGATTCGTAGATTTAAGTGATTATTTCTGTATAATCCGACTGCCTTGAAAGTATCCATTTCTACATTCAAATATGAATTCTGAACAAACACCTTTTATTATTATTTTAATACGTTATATTACATAAAATCTCTTCCAAACTGAACTAAAATACGTCTCAACACAAACATAAACATTACTCATCTCATACTTCATACATTCTACTCGAATGTAGAGCGCCTCTCGACTCAGTAAATAAAGAAAAACTTATACCCAGAAACAACTTCCAAAGTCGAAATGACTTGAACCAAATCAGAATTTCCAAATTCGAAAGGACTTGAACCAAATCGAGACTTACAAACCTTATAAACCATCTGCTCGTCCTCGTGCCAACAACAGCTACACAACAAACCTTTGCACAGTACGCCTCAGACACAACAAATTTGAAGGAAACCACAATTGTTGCACGCGATGTCCAGGTCAGGAGTTCGAATCTCCCGCATCTAGGGTTTTTACAGCGGCGGAGATGGCCAGACTAATTCAAATACCGTTAAGCTTCAGCTCTCCATTAAGAGACCAAATGTACAATGCTGTAAGAATTCCTCATTTCCTTCTTCACAATCATGGTTTTCTTCATACAATTTCGTTAAAATTTCATTTCGCATCTTGGGCTCTCTGTAAAATCCCTTGCAAAAACTTCAAATATGTTTGCATACATCCAACGGCTTTGTCGAATATGTGGCCTGCAAGTTCTTCAAATTCTCTGGCTTTCTTTTCTTCTTTTGGCGGCGGTAAGAATGCCTTAAATGGAGAAGAATGCACGGATCCAGTGCGGGACGAATATAAATCAAGCTACTTAGAGCAAGAAGAGATGAAGGGTTTCATTAATAGGGGAATTCATGTTGATGGCTGTGGGAACATGGTTAAGGAAGAGGAAGTAGAGCAGATTTGTAGGGTTCTCAGCGCAGGGAATGATATAGAAACGAGATTGCAAGGTATAGGATTCGAACTCTCACCAGGGTTAGTGAAAAGTGTTTTGGCCAGTTGCCACGGATTCGAAGAATCTGCAGGGAGATTCTTTCTATGGGCCAAGTCGCAGCAAGGGTTTGATCACAACTCTGAGACATATGATGAAATGGTGAAAGTCGCTGTTAGAAAGAGAGATTTCAAGTTCGTTGCTCACCTTTTAGCCAAAATGAAGTCGGAGGGGGTTTCGGCGTTGAAAACGTTTGCATTTCTGAAGGATGACGATGGCATTGTGGATGAAATGTTGCAGGCATTTTTTCGAATGAAGTTTCCGGAGCCAAGGGATGCATATGATGCTGTTATTTTCCAATTTTGCGGAGCAAATCGTTTAGAATTGGCACTGGCTGCAATACAAGGGATGATTCGTTTAGGCTACCGGCCTATTCCACAGATTTATGTTGCGGTCTCGGATGCCTGGTGCGAGCGGACAAGAGTATGTAGACCTGAAGAGATTCTAGAGAAAATGAGGAAATTTGGGTATAGACCTGATGGCAATACCTGCAATCTTGTTTTGAAGGCTCTCTCGGCAGTAGGGAAAGTCGATGAGGCATTTGCCCTTCTTGATTCAATGCGGTTGGCGGGCTGTGAGCCGGATTCTCAGAGCTACGACGTATTGATTTGGGGTGCCTGTGAAATCGGAGATGGAGATGGGGCATTGCAGTTGCTC
>SNQJ01S0015796.1:35907-69669 GCA_010110895.2 Picea sitchensis
TCTGCTCTCGTACTCCATGTCTAGGACCATGTGGGCCTCGAGACATGATCTCCTAGTTATCCCTAGATATCGGGGATAACAGTTTGCATACTTAAGAAACAAGCTGTGGCTCGTGGAGATGACTTCCTTATTGAAAAAGGAAGAGATTACTCCCAGGTTGGGAGGGAGCACTGATGTGTTATTGATTTATGGACAATTATTTTTCAGTTCGAAAAATGGTCCAGGATGAGCATTTCCTTTCCAGTTTGGAAAGTGGTTTGAGATTTATGACGAACAGGCATCTTCCAGTTCGGAAAATGGTCCAGATCGGAAAGCCATTTTTGTAATGAAAATGGTTTGATAGATTGCTAATGTACCATAGGCAACGATTCCCCTTGTGGCCAGTGTGGGGGAATGGTCTAGGACATTCATTCTTCTTGCTAGTCACTTTCATTAGTGGTCAAGTAGAATGGTCCGCCTTGTCGGACAATCATTCTTTTGAAGTTCACAGTTGTGATTAGTTTCGAAGAATGGTCCATTTTGGAGGTTGGTGCAGGACAATCATTTCCATCAGGAAATGGTCTGGACAGTCATTCCCTAGGGCATACTCATTCTATCCATGTTGTACTATGATTAGTGCCAGAGGAATGGCTTAGTTAGGTCAATGGTCCAGGTTAATAATTAGGGACAATAATTCCCTAGGGAAGACTCATTCTCTCCAGGTTGCACTATGACTAGGGTCAGAGGAATGACCCAATTAGGTGAATGGTCTAGGCTCATAAATCAGGGACAATTATTCTTTTATGCTTGAGAAGAATAGTCTAGATAGTCCATGGATGATGTTTTACATTCTAAGGGCATATGCTCTTCCAGATCTCACAGATGTGAGTGGAAGAATGGCCCAGATGACTCAGTTTATATCATGATATTGTTTTATGCAGGTTGATATCATATGATATGATTGCTATGGAGACTGTATGTATCTAGACAATAGATGTATGCCATTGTGGTGGATGTGTTCCACTGGTTGTGACTATGTGTCACTGATTAAGTAGCCATGTGCTACTTGGTGTGGTTATGTACCACTGGATAGTAGTTGTGTACTACTATGGATAGACACAATTGTGTTCTATTGAATGACATTGTTCTGATTTCCATGTAGACTATCAATAGTTTTGAAATTGATTATTAGCTAAGATGGATAGTCAGTGTGCTGATGGACAAACATTCTCCAGACGGAAAATGGTCCACGACATTTAGTCTTCTAGGACGTATGTCTAGATTAGAAGAATAGTCCTTGTAGCGCATGGCGTGGCTTCCAACATCTATTGGAATAATTATTCTTCTAGGACATATGTCCGTATTAGAAGAATGGTTCTTGTATCACTCTGTGGAGTGAGTGACTTATTCAACATCATGCCTGATTACTCAAATGGAGTATGGCTTCGAGAGATGACGCAGTTAATGCTATAAGATGATACTGATAGTGATGATGGTGCTCATGATCCAATCATGCGATAGCCTGCATGGCTATGATGATGCTACTGGTTGAATGGTATGTTTGTGCTCAATACCATTTCTTTCAATACCTCCCTAGCTAGGAGGGAGTGTTGATATTATGGTAGTTGCGGGAGGTATTAACCTCCACGTGTAACCCTGACAAGAATAGAATATTCCGGGAAGAAAGAAGAAACCCTCAAGCATTGGACATAACCCTAGAAGACAAGTCGGTTAAAGGAAATATTTAATATTGAGTTTTTAGCCTCCATAATGAGAAGTCAACCCACACAGCTAAGGAGGAGCAGTATAAATACAGGACGTCAGAGCTCATTTGACACAGACAACTCACAATTGGAGAAATTTAGTTGTGCGCAAGTCTGGAGAGTAGCTGCAACTGCAGCTACTACAACTTGTATTTTCGATTTCAGTCTTGGACTCTCTCTTGGTTATGGTTTGGATTTCTGCTTGGTATGTTAACTCTGGAGATTGATACACTACCTTGATTGGCTATTAGGCCTAGGGTTTGCTTCCAGAATTATTCTTTGTTAAGGTTAAGGTTGTCTATGGTTAAACAAGCACACCTATTATTTCTAACAGTGCATTGATTCTAGAACCATCAACAAGATCACAATCATGTATACATTTCTACTATCTATATTGGATGACATTATGGATTGTTTGAGTGGATCTTGTTATTTTTCAAAGATTGATTAGAAATGTGGTTACCATCAATTCTAGATGAGAAGGGGATGAATGGAAAACAACATTCAAAATCAAAGAAGCATTGTATGAATGACTAGTTAGGTCATTTGTATTTACAAATGCCCCAACATTTTATGATACCAATGATTTAAGTGTTCAAGACATTCTTGAGTAGATTTATGATTGCATATCTTTATGTTATGCTTATTTACAACAAAACAAAGGAGAAGCATATGCTATATTTAAGACAGGGTATGGAAAGGTTGAAGCACAGGGAGAAATTGCAAATATGAAGAAATTTTAATTTTGAGAAAAAAAATGGTCTACTTGAGATATGTTTTCTTTTGGTAAAGAAAGTAGCAGATTATATTATATGAAACATAGTGTTATAAAAACTTATCAAGCTTTGACTAGTAGCTCACACCAAAGCTTATAGGGGTGGGTCTTTAAAATTGACTATAGTAGACACTGCAGTCAAGCTAATATCATATGAGGAAGAATGAAATCAAAGATAGCCATAGACAACATTGTTCTAGGGCCTCACAAAAAAAAATAGAGATTCTTTCTTCAAAATTTGAAAGTTGGAGTAAAATATATTCTCCAATTAGTAAATTACACTGTTCCAAGTTTGCATTTTTTGTAGAAATAGTAGAGGGTGTAGTGTATTGTGTTACACATAAACCTATTAAATACATGAACTTTATATGTTGTGTTTGAATTGTGTACCTTGTCTCTAGTCCTCATGGTGCATTGGACTACATGAGCCCGTCCTCATATGATGACTTGCACATGGTCACATGTTTAGATGACGCTTGTATCCTTTGGAGGATATCGAGGGGCTACTAGCATACTTCCATGTAGGCCATCCCCACCACTTGATTGAGGGTGCTTTGCCTTCTATTAAGGATGTTGGACCCTTACATGAGAATGTTACACTTGGAGAGAGGATGTGGCACCTTTTCCATGATGATACTACCTTTTGATGATGGGACGTTGCACTTCTATGATGGGACTTTGCACTTCTACGATCAGACATTGCACCTTTATGATAATGGGCCACCTTTGATGAGACGTTGGGATTTTTGATGATGAGTTGGCACCTTTGATGAGATATTGCATCTCTTGGAGATGAAACATTGCACCCTTTCATGGCAATTTTTCATTTTTGAGCCCCTAGGCATCACTTTCGAGTGAGCCATCCCCTTCATGAGGCCACATGTATGAGATCTAGGGCACATTTATGAGGGAGGATTTGATGTTTGAGCCACTTTAATTCATCCCAGAGGCATCATTGGGGCTCTTAGTGACCTTTCCACTCATGTACCATGTATTTTTATGTATTGTTGCCTTATCTCTAGGGTTTGAGAGAGATAAAGGCATTATTTTATGTTTTTAGGGCTTCTATTGTGTGAGAAGGGTGCTAGATCTCACATATAAATAAGAGAAGCACTTCTCACTTGTAAATCATTGCTACTTGTGGAGATATATCACTATTTGTCTATTTCTACATTCTCTCTTATGAAAAATGCTATGGATTGCTAGTTAGAGTGATTTTTTGAAGATGTGCTTGTGGATTCTTTGCTACTACATAGATATTCATTTCTAAGGTTTTGATGGATGAAATATTTCTTGAGTAAGTGGTCTCTTGTCATTTGGTGGTTTTTTTTATGAATGCATTTAAGTGTAATGTTGCTTCTCTAGTGTTGGTTGAGCATTCTCTTGGATTTTTCTTGAACAAGCCCTTCTTATTAAAGCTCTTGGAAGGTTACTAGTGAAGAACCTTCTTATGAATTGTCCTTGATATTTTAGGAGGATATTCTAGGGTTAGTAGTGCACAAACTCTAGATATCACCCTAAAAACCCACTCACTTCTGTCCAAAGGAGTCCTTAATTGACTCCATATGCCCAAAAAATGGTAGGCACTAGTAACTCTCCCAATAGTCAATCATTATTTTCTGAATTGTACTTTATTTTTGCTGTTCTAGGGTTAGATTAGGGTTTTATTAAAACAAATTTCATTTTTAGTCATAAAAGAATACGATGTTTTGGCAATTTGGCATATTGTTGACCTAATAGACATTGTTAAAACCCTAATTTGTATTTCTGAATTGTTATTACAACCTTTTATGGTAAAACGTCTAGGATTTTAGGGTTGTTATATGCTTCTTAATTTTCTATTTTTGTTAGCTAATGAAACCCTATTTTAGCTCATGTTTTAGCCCTCTTGTTCATTGAATTATTACTTGTTAAAGAGATGATTTTATTGTTGTTGTAATAACTTATTTAACTGTTGTAATTTGATATATTTTTCCAAGTTTTACAACAACTCTAGGCTTTTTCTTCATTTGTATTGTTTGGGGATCCTCTTGAGCTTTGAATTGACTTGGAAAACCTCTTAGATTGACCCAGATCCTCATCTCTTCAAATCTATAAATTGCCTTATCTTATCACCTTATTAATACTTTGTCTATCTTACTTCATTGGTGGTTGATTAAGTAGCTAACCAGGAGGACTTATACTTGATTCTATATTTCCTAGGGATTCTTGGAGGCTAATACAAAATCCTCCCTTGTTGGATTTAACTCCTTCACTAAAAAGAGGGAAGTTGTTTCTTAGGTGACAGTGGTAACATCTTCTGATGTTCCACTAGTCTTGTGCCTTGTGAAGGCTTTGGACAAATGTGCTAGATTGTGTGGTAATAGGGACAGGGGCATCGAGCTTATAAAGTGAAAGTAGGTTGTAGGGTTAGGTTATTATTTTCAACTAAATTTAGTTCTACTTGAACAAAGAAGCATAAATACATACTATTTGTTCTATTTGAGATATGCTGTTTCCAAGGAAGTGCTAAAATTGAATCTAGAAAAGGTAAAGGCCATTGTAGTCTGGAAAACCCCAAGGGGCATAATCGAGGTAAGAATATTCCATGGATTTGTTAATTTCTACAAGAAGTTTATTAGAAATTACAATGTTATTTTTGCCCCACTAACTAATTGCATGAAGGGAAAGCCATTTATTTGGATGGTAGAAGCTCATAAGAGGTTTGAGCTTGTGAAGAAGAAAGTGATAAAATACTTGGTATTGCTTTGCTAGAGTTTAATGAAGTTTGTTGGTGGATTGTGATGCATCCAGTGTGGACAACGATGCTATCCTTTGCCAAGAAGCAAGACCTATAGCTTGTTTTAATGATAAATTTAATGCAACAAAGAGAATATATCCAATCTATGATCAAGAGTTTTTAGACCATAGTGCAAGCATTGAAATTTGGAGGCACTATGTTTTTCCAAAAGAATTTGTCTTGTTCATTGATTACAAAGCTCCAAAGTTTATGGATAGTGAATCCAAATTGAATTAGAGGAATATAAGGTGGGTTGAGCATCTACAAAGTTTTTCTTTTTAGCTAAAACACATGTCAAACAATTTTTTTTTGTTGTGCATTGAGTAGACAAATTACTTTGTTGGTAGCTATGCCAATAGAGGTAATTGGCTTTGAAGGTATGCTTTTTTTATGAGTAGGGTGAAGATTTTGGCGAGGAATGGAAAACATGCAGAAAATTGTTGATGGTAAATTGAACATCCTACTTGAACTATTTTCTTCAAGAGTGTTTTTTTTTAAAGTAAAAACCATTATGTGTGCCAAGAGGTTCTAACATAGACAATTTAATTAAAGAATCACATAATGGAGGATTGAGTGGTCATTTCAAAGGGTAAAAAATACAAGCGCTCTTGGAATAAGTATATTTTTTTCCAAGCTTAAAGATATATATGAGCAAGTATTTGCAAGGATGAAAAATATGCCAATTGAAGGGGAGGAGTCAAAACATTACACTGTATAGTTCATTACTTGTGCCAAGTGAATCAAGGGAGGAGATAACCATGGATATTGTACTAGGTTTACAAAGGACGTAGTGATTTTATATTTGTGGTTGCAAACAAATTTTCAAATATGACACACTTCATACCATGCAAAAGGACAAGTGATGTCACAAAGGTAATGGAGCTATTGTTTAGAGGAATAGTGAGGCTTCATGCACTACCCAAGAAGATTGCCTCATATAGAGCCACTCAATTTTTTATTTAATTTTGGAGAATTTCGTGGAAGAAATTGTGAACAAAATTACAAGATAATTTTCCATATCATTCCCCATGGGAAAATTGAATTAGTCAACTGAAGCTTGGAAATTTGGTAAGATGTTTACATGGGAAATGGGGTACAATGTTTACACACACGGTCTTTGCATACAATAGCTTTGTGAATAAGGCTATAAGTTTGGCAACATTCAAAATCATTTATGGAAGAGCTCCTAAGGAAGTCATTTATTTCTTGGTATTACCAATCATCGAAAGGAGAAGTACATGCAAATACTTTTATAGAAGAAATGAAAAGGATGCATGAACATGTGAAGGAAAGGAGAAGTACATATGCAAAGACTTTTATAGAAGAAATGAAAGAAAGCATGAACAAGTGAAGGAAAAATTGTAGGTCGATAATCAAAATTACAAGGAAAAGGTTAATGAGTCTATGAGGTTCGAATGTTTTCCAATGGAAAACCAAATGTTGGCTTATTTAATAAATGAAAGGTTTCATACAAGAATTTGTAACAAATGAAAATATAGATAGATATGTCTATGTGATTTTAAGATTTTCACACAATCTTTATAAGCTAGAGTTACCTTAAGGGTTTGATATTTCAAAAATATTCAATATATAAATCTATATGTGATTATAAGACGACCACCAAACAACAATAGAAGATGAGATCCCAATTGATAGGAGGCAATGGATTTTTAAAAAGGGCCGTGAAGAAATTGACGAAGTCCTAGATAAAAAGACCATTAGAACTCATTAGTACACATCGAAGGAGTTTCCACAAATTCTTTCGACTCGAATGGAGGCCTTCATAACTTATTCTCTAATGTCACCAAGATGGTTCCTTTCAACCTCGTCGGTGCTACCGAAGATCTTAGCAACTTCCTCTCCATTGTAACTGATGAAATTTATACTATCCCCATTGATTCAACCGACAGAGTTGCAAATAACTCCTTCAATGCATTAACCCTCTACTAGCGTGCTTTGGTAAATTCCCCCTCAGTTGCATCGAATGGCGCACCCACATTATAAAAGGGTGCTCCCCTCCTTTGTTGATCATTGTTTTCATTTTGCCTAAAAGAAAAGAGGGAGCACTGATAGACCGATCATAAAGCTTTCTCACTCACGCGAGCATTGACTTGCCAACATTACACTCATCGTGTCCATGTGGCACATCATTCCAGGTAAGCCATAAAACCTACACTTTACATTGTTTATATGTATTCTTTTAAGGATTAGGGTTAGGGTTTGTCTCTATCACCAGGGACCTTTGATCTTGTCAATCTACCCTCAAGTGTGCCTTTTGCTGGTTAAGTCTCTTGCCCTAGATTTTCGTGGTACCCTAATTTAAATCATGCTTTGGCTCGTGATTTTTAAAAAATGAACCATGACCACTACCAAACTTATCTTTCTCTTCTCCCACAATTCTTCGACCCCGAAGTATTCCTACTCTCGAGATTCTATCACTCTACGCCGTACTTATATGCACCTCGGTCCCTTATATAATGAATCCTTATTTTGCTTTGGATTGTTCTTTGCCAAAGTCATCGTAAGTAAAATAGATACCGATACTCCTCTATTTGTTCCCTAATCCTAGTTTCTCAAGAGTGAACCAAAATCTCACACTTGTGACAATCCCAAAATGAGGCTAACTCCAAGCATAATATACCTAGCAACAAGTATTTGATCAAAATCTTGGGTCATTATACTTATCCCAGAGCCGAATCGAGATGTGTTTCCTTCACTCAAGCAAAACTCATCCAATACCTAGTCAAGTTTTCAATGCATCTTTTCATATCGATAGGGTTGTTTTAAATGATTCCGACATGAAGTCGACATTATTGTCGTCATAGTCCTAGATGCATAATCAATAAAATTAGTATGTTCTCTTCCGAAACTAGTCATAAGATTTTATACGAACTCCTTCAGTATTCATCGGGAGAGTTGATAAGAAACATGTCCCGGAAGCAATCCCTCTGATGTACCACCAGAACACTTCCCATCTTTGACACCGATTCACCTGATTTCTCACCAAATCTTAACCCAACCCCCTGAAACCTTCATCATGTCTCTTATCATCCTATCATCCTTAGATGATGATCTCCCTCCTAATGTTAACACAAGTGATTCTTCAGGTATCTGACAAAGGTTTACATAGACATACTTCTCTCTAACACCTGCTTACTACTCAAGTGCTTTAGTCTTATATGTTTACAAGGTCTGATGTTTCATTTTTTCTTTTTCATCTTCACTACTAGTTTTATTCACTAATTATGACTGTCCATTGTAGATTTAGAGATGTTGGCACGTAAGAAGACAACAAGAAAGGCACATGCTACAGAGGGTTCCAGAAGTGGAAGCATGCAAGAGGAAGAACCCGATTCCCCAGGAGAAGTATATGATGACACAACACAACTCCTAGAGGAAGGAGGAGATTCACTCAGATAGGGTGAGGTATTTTAGATGTTCAAAAGACAGACGTTCTTGGTGGAAGATAAAGACTAGTAAAAACTCCAAATCTTCAAGAATATTAAGAGATCAGGGCTACATAGGGTGGTATCCCATGCTGCAGTATTCCCTTGTGCAGATGCGATCACATGGATTCTCAAGCATGTGGACTTGGAAAAACGATACATACTTAATGCTAGGGGGGAGCCCATACGTCTTTCCAAACAACCAATCTAGAAAAAATGTTATCATATGGAAAAGGGAACCTGAAATTTGGATGAGGAACTACTCGTAAAGTTCCCACACAAAGCAAAAGACACGTTCAAGATCTGGTATAAGCCAAATAGAAATTTCAAGCACAGATCGTCTAATGAGTATCTAACCATGGCACTGAGAATTCCCTACCAATATACAATGGTGATGATTTGTAGACTATACAAGGAGACATATGCTTCTACATTTAATTTGTCCTTAACACCACCGATTCACTACTGTGCAGATGAAGGGTTAACGTTCAACTGGATTGATATCCTATCAACGAGTTTGGCAGAATCTATCTCACCTTTCAAGGATACCAAACCTAGGAAATTCCCAAGTTTTCATATGGCATCATATTTGTTGGATATCATGTGCATATGCCATCAATATCCCAATATGGGTTGGGCTTGACAACCGACCAATCCGTCTATACACATATACTTCAAGACGCTCTGGGAGAAAAAGTACAGGACAAAATACCACAAGATCTGCAACCATTTCCTAGAACCTCTGTATGAGCTCATCTTCTATGCACCAACCCCATATATGATAGATAAAGCATTGAAAATAGCTTGGAAGATCGGGGAATGGTATCTAATGGAACATGGAACCTACATAAGGATATACAGGGCAACCAAAGCTCCCCATCTTTTCCTGATATTTCTGTCGAACATAATGGTACTCCAAGAAATAATGTATCAAACTATAATTCATGGAGTCGAAGCAACACTGTATAAAGACAAGAAATCTATTTCCCCCCCGTTGCCTTTATGGGTTGTCTCATATTCATTCGCAAGAATCAAACAAGCCTAGAATGAAGTAGATATACTATTTTTGTATCTCTTTGGAGAAGAAATATTTAAGAGGCACGATATCAAAAGGGTGGTCAAGGAGTATTGCATCCAAATAAAACATACATGGGAATATACTTCGACCACTTGTGAAGAAGAAGAAGTTCACTACGAAACTTGAACTTACAATGAAGTCATCGCTGGATGACAAGGAAAACCCATAGGTAGGATAGCTGATGAGGATAAATCCTATGAAAAGGCACAGAGGAAAGAATAAGAGGAGGCAACATCAATAAAATTTGTTGCAACTACATTGACATGTTCCAAATCAGCTAAGGATGAGGAACTTCCAATAGAGAAGAAAATGAAGAAGAAGGAAAAGATCCAAAAGAAAAAGGAAGAAACTGCTGAGAAGAAGAGAAATATCATGGAGGCTAAGGATAAGGTAGAAGCTGACACAACAAAAGTAGTGGAAGCATAACATAAGGCTACAACTGAGAAAGAAGCACATGATGAAAGAGAAGCAAAATTTGCAGCTGGAAAGGTAGTTGCAGAGGGAATAACAACAAAACAAAGAGTGGCATATGAAGCTACAACCTAGGAAACTGAGGAAGAGCAACTGAAAAGAGATGAAGAAGATATGAACAATGATGCCTCACCATTGGAAACCAACCTCCGAGAGTCATCAAAGGAAGTCCTCAACAATCAACCTCAATTCGGTGGGATGGAGTTGAGGCTTCACACCCGATGCAAACCAAGCAAAGTGGAAAACTTAAAGAAGTTCAAATATGACAAAGCAACTGGTAGGATAGTACAACAATAGATGATGAATGTATCGGTCACATGAAGTGATCCAATATTGTTGCGCATAGAGACCCCAATAACAAAAAATGTTAGTGAGGACCCACTTTCCATAGCATCCACTGGCATTTCCTTCACCACAATGACATAACAAAACCTCAAGAACTTGTTCCTTCAAAACAAGGAAAAGGAAGCTAGGATTAGAGAGCTGGAAGAATAGCTCCAACATGCGAAGAAAGATGAAGAGAACTTGCAATAATTCAAGGCATACATAGAAAAGGTTAGGACAGAGCTTGAGGAAGTTATTACGGACATGTATGCTCATGTGCATGTCTTTCAGTACTTGGCAACTAGCATAATGGAACAACATAGCCGTGTGCAAGCCAGGAACTCCTAGATAGTCACCATCCGAGAGGGATTAGAACACATGGATATATAGATCACCAAGAATCTAGATGCTCCAACTGAGCTTCATTGCCCCTCATATATATAAAGATAGATTGATTATGCATCACTTGATCGGTGTCAACAACTTGGGAAGAGAGAAGAAAAAGAAACAACTAGTTCTCTTGCAATTTGTACGTAACTTCATAAACCAACGCAAGATTTGACGCAAAAGTTTCGCCTTTCTCCTATTGAAGAGCTCGATAAAACCGTCACTATGGAGCAGCTCCTCGAAAATATCCAACAAAGCATAAATCATAGAGGGGAGGTAACTGAGGCATCTACAAAGACGACTAGTGAGTTAATGGAGCAACACCTTGTATAGCCAACCAAAGTTCACACCATGATCCAAGCATTCATGGCCACCCTGGCAAAGGAAATGACGACCCTCACAGATAACTTAGCATTGCATGAAGCTGCCCCTGAGGAAATTTCATACTGCAGAGTCGTATCACTTTATGGCCAATATGTGGTTTGGAAAACCTTCGTCAGGGGAAAAAGCATGTGAATGAGACAAAATAGAAAATTCAAATTTGCTAACAACTATAATCTATTTTGTCTTTTTTCAACTACCTTTAGCTTCGTCCTTATTCTTACACATGTCAAATAGCTGAAGCTGAAAGGTTTTGTAACTACTTCTTGAGGAATCCAAGAAGGAGTTTTCAACAGTTTTCTAAGATTTCTAAAAGTCAAGGAAGAGGCCCATTTTTAGAGGGGCTCTTCAAGCATTGCGTACTTGCGAAACTATTTTTGGAGAAAATACTGTGTTAACTAAAATTGAGAATCCGTTAGGGCCAATTTCGATAGAGAAAACCACTAATTGTAAATAGTGGCTTGTTGTTAACTATTTTTAAGCAGATTATTTACTGTTCACATGTGCTGTAAGAATATATTATTGCCTATAGACAATTCTTAAGCAATTGCTATCTTTCTCGTAGCTTGGTTATTCTTTATTATGTTTTCTCCCGAGAATATGAGTTGCTAATGCATGCGATAATATGATTTAGACTATTTTGGTTATGTATTCGTATGCATGTTTTGTCTAACTTTGCTTCTTCATAACTACTATCTGAGTGAAGTTAATTGTAGAGTTTAATTTCATTTCATCTACTCATTTTGTTATGATAGTTTCCTCCTAGCTAATATATGATAGATTAGATTTCATTTATGAAATTGTTTAGTCTTCATCTACATATGTGTTCACAAACCATCCAATCATCCCTTAGATCAATAATGGTAACCGGTCCAGAAAATGGATGGGTCTCCTAAACCAAATAGTGCATAGTCTAATTGGGACCATGTACCGGGGAGTAACCCTTACTTTTGAAGGGAAATTCTGCCCCATCAACATAATTAGCGCTAGAAGGAGGACCTGAATTTGTATGGATAATGTAAACACTCGACAAACGATTGACCAATCCTACGAAAATATTCTTGTTCAACAACATTTTTATCATATCCCTTCCGAACATGACATTACCTTGAAGATATGAATCCCACATTTGAAAGTGTTACTAGAATCCATGAAAATCAACCAAAATCTTGGTACCTTGTCCCTAGCGAGGAATTTTTTGAAACTCATCACATTACACGTTCCTGTGCTAAGCTACTTGGCCAACTACCAACAACTTCAACACTCACTAGGAGGAGAGCTACTTGCATAAAACGACCTGGGAATTGGACCAACATTCTTGTTGAATCCATAGAGGATTTGATCAAAACTACTTTACAAGAATTACCCATACCCTTGAATTAAATCCCTCCCACATCTCCTAGTCCTACTCCTCCCAAGTCGGAAAATAATTTTGATGGTGAACATTCAGGATTTGATTTTGAAGATAACATGGGTGAAAATCGAAATCAAAGACAAGTGATTCCGCCATGGATGTCCCAAGGTGCTTGTTGATGTTTGAATCTGCTAAGATTGAAAAAAAACCCTCACGAGGATATGAATCCCCCTACGTTTTTATAGAGGTGGTACTCCTCTTTGGATAAAACATATATCTTGAATATATTAGATTAGGAAGAATGCTTAGAAAACAAACTCCATATCTTTATTTCTTGGATTTATACATGAAATTTTTCTTTAACAAACTAATATGATTTTCAAGTGCAACAAGAAGTATTTTAACAACAAAAATATTGAAGGGAGGCTTCAATATCAGAATATCTCTTTTCCCAACATCATATATACAACCTTCTTAATCACATACAAATACATCCATATCTTCTTCACGAGAAATAGGAGAGAAACATTTTGACCATCTCAAATAATTTTAAAAGAGTATTGGAATTAAAACATAAGAGAATTTGATAAACATACTTCAAACATCTCACACTCATAAATCCCAAGATCTTAAACATACATGGCCGTGAATGCTCACATACATGGCCGTGAATGCTCCATGGTCTTATAAGAAAAGTCTTTTGAAGAATACAAGATGAACACTCAAGAATTTCAGCCTTGTGCTCAATTCAGAAATTTAAGCATAAAACTTTGAGAAAAAGGCATAGAAGAAGAAAAAGAGTGGAGAATATGAAAATCTCTTTTCGTTTATCAGAATTTTCCCTGCATATTGATGTTTGTCCTTTCTTCTTCCGATCCTCTGCCCCTACCCTTCTGATTATCATCTCCTCCTTGATGAAGTCCTTTCTTGCTTTATAAAACTGGATCTTCTAACTACTTGAGTAGTTAGGGATTTTCCTTTCTTGAAGAAATCACTAAATTAATGTCTCAATTAAGTCTCATTAATATATTTCCATTATTTATATTCGTATCTTGAAATGGTTCCTTTTCCATCTTTAATATAAGTTTTTTAATAAACTTTTATTTTCAAAAAATTAATTTATTTGCCTTTTAAAAATTGGGACTGTGTTTTAATTTTATAGATAGGATAATAAACTTTTATCCATTTAAATCAATTTATATGTGATCTTCATTTCCTTATATTTCCAACAAGTCCTCCTGGATGCTATTTCGATCTTTGGATCTCAAGATATGAGCTCATGAAGTCGAGTTGTCAAGCAAATTTATTAGCATAGAATAAAAATATGGCTGTATGTTATTTTAATTTTTGAGAAAATTATGGAAAATTTCAGCCCTCAAGACCTGTTCCATCATCTTCCTCGTTGAAATATATTTCCAATGAGGTAAATTTTGCGCAATTATGACTCCCGGTTCTCAAGATATGGCCTTAAGAAGATTAATGCTCAACAACAGTTGATCAACTTCACCGGGCAATATGGCCCTTGATCAAATTTCGTTTTTCTTCTTAAGGATTTCAAATTTTTCTCAAAAATTCTTATCCCACATGTATGGGAGTATGAGAGTCTTTATTGTTTATAATACTAAGTGTAATGAATACTTAGTAAGAAACAAAGAGAAGAAGAAGACTATGGAAAACTTAGGTCGACCCCTTATGAGATATATTAAATAATTAATATTTTGACCAAAGTCATCGTCCACCTCATGCACAGTCAGCATGATGAATCATCCATCCAAATGTTTCCATGTGTCTTCACGTGATAGGTCAATAATATGCCACATGTCACATATCCATTCGTTTCCACGTGTCATAAGTTGTATGGTTCCATATGTCTATCATGTGTCATCAAGTGAGTGGATATTGGATTCACCACATGGCATCCCTCCATAGACTACCATGTGTCATGTTCTCATTGGATGCCATGTGGAATAATCTGGTTGGTTAAAAATTTATGTAATTAAAATAAAGTTTAAGTGTAAAGTTTAAATGGGGAAAGGTGAAGGAGGCATGGGGAAGGGGAATGGCAGGTGAGGGAGTGAGTCTGCCAATACATGAAGCCGATGAACCCAATAAGTTATAAATTAAAATAAGTGTGGAGTGTATGGAGTGGGGGTAAGGTGAGAGGATAGGAAGGGGAAGAGGAAGGGATAAGGAGGGAGAAGGTTGTCGGGTTCATGGATCATGGCGGGTGTGGTGGGTGAACTCGCCATGATGTAATTTGAAGAAATAACATGGGTTATGAACCCATAACAAGAAGAAAAATAATGGGTTATGAAACCGAAAGATATTCATGAAAATTTTGAGTGTGGAATAATGGTTCCGAAAAATTATACATGGTTTCATAAATTGAATTAAGTTACAATAATTTTTAGCTTTGTTCCATATAGAAGAACTGCTTTTTCCGCTTAAACACAAACCTGGATATCTTGAGTATACAAACTCAGATTTTGAGTCCGCCAATACATGAAGCCGATTATAAATTAAAATAAGTGTGGAGTGTATGTAGTGGGGGTAAGGTGAGAGGATAGGAAGGGGAAGAGGAAGGGATAAGGAGGGAGAAGGTTGCCGGGTTCATGGATCATGGCTGATGTGGTGGGTGAACCAACCATGATGTAATATGAAGAAATAACATGGGCTATGAACCCATAACAAGAAGAAAAATAATGGGTTATGAAACCACAAGATATTCATGAAAATTTTGAGTGTGGAATAATGGTTCCGAAAACTTATACATGGTTTCATAAATTGAGTTAAGTTACAACAATTTTTAGCTTTGTTCCATATAGAAGAACTGCTTTTTTCGCTTAAACACAAACCTTGATATCTTGAGTATACAAACTTAGATTTTGAATCTGAAAAATGCACGACGAAGATAAGATTGAGGGTTACACAATGAACTTATTATCATTCAAAATTTTTCTTTTGATGATATAAATTTTTTATTATTCCATGAGCGGGAAAATAGGGGTGACCAATTTTTGGTCAACAACTTGCTCCAACTGTGGGACAATCACCCCTTGTGGGTAACTGAGAACCCATAATCTGAAAACCAATTTCCTTCTCCATTGGGCTATGGAGTCTTCTTCGAAGTAAATTCTTGTAATTATTCCTCTTCCATGGATTTATCTTCAAATATTATTCTGATATAACTACTGCCTTATTATGCAAAACTTTAACTGAACAAGCAAGTTATGTACAAATAAAATACAAGATCTACCTACCCTATCTTACTTTAAAAGAAAGGGACACTTTTTAGGTGTAGGTAGATTTCCAATGGAGCCATTCAAGCATTTATTTGATTTTTGGAATGTAGTCCATAACTGTGGAACATGTTGGGGCTTGTACCAATGAGTCAGGGGCTCCCTCAATGTGTACTGAAGAAAAATTGAACCGGATGCACAAAAAAATTGATTGCATTTTTTGACCAACGATGCTTTGGAAACATGATTCAATGAAATTGAATCTTGGTTTCTCAAGAATGATCCTATCTTTGATTGGATGAGGAACTTCCAATGTGAGAATACTATCGTGATTTTCCTCATTACTGACCGCATCCAAAATTCTTGATTCATTGGCGATGTTTTGAAAACATTCTTCCTTCATGGAATGAAAATCTTGCTCATCATTTTTCTCAAGATTATTCTCTTCCACCAATTCTTCTTGCTGTGAATTTTCTAGTGGTTTTTCACCATCTGTTGCAAGGATGAAATATTCTTGTGCATTGGGTGGAGGATCCTCCATTTCATTCTCAAATTTGCTACTTGAAAGATCTTCATATGGAGTATATGAAAGGCTGAAATCTTCTTTATCTTGCGTCCATATGGGAGAGGGTGCGTGGGTAAACCTTTCTACAAATAAAGTTTCTAACACATCCCAACAAGTAATAATCCCGGGAAACAATGAATGGAACCATTCAAAATAATTCCCATGCAGAGTTTGTAAGAATAATAGACAAGTAACCTTGTCTTCAGTAATATTGAAAATTTCACATGCACATTGGAATCTAAACAAATTATCCTCTACATCCTCCAAAGTATTCCCAAAGAATGAGTAATACCCCTAGGCTGAACCCCATTGTAAATATAAATGTAATTGTACATATAGGCTAGTGATCCAGGACACTTTGAGGCCAGAGTGTCTATGTGGTTATTAGGCTGGTGAGCCATAAGCTAAAAGGCCAACGAGCCTATTTTTATTTGTAAAATGTAATCACACTCAATTTTTTAATGAAAACACATCACTACTGCAAACCAACCATGTAAAAGAATATGGGGGGCTAAAATCCACAAAAATGGGAAAGGAGGGGCTAAGAGTTTGGGAAAAAGGCACTAAGATAAGGGGCTTAAGCCCAAAGGAATATTTTATTAGTATTCCTAAAAATATAAAGTATAAAGTATGGATATTTTGTATATCCTAAGTGTCTATGTTGGGAAACATATTCCACGTGAACCCAAGCTAGTTCCCAACATGAGAAGTGTCAAGTTGGGGACATGCAAATATAATTGGAAGGATTTAGTTCTTTTGGCCATCTTTCCATTATCATTCTCACCTTACCACCTCCATACTATTGTCATCCATACCTTCATGCTGCTAGTACCTCTACCTATAGCTGTACTAGGACTAGGGTTAGATTTGGACCTCGACTGAAGAGGTGGGTTGTCAGGCCCGTGAACATTCTCTCCAGGTGAGAGAACCGGTGGGAATTATTTTTCCAAGGTGCCAAAATGCAGCTACAGGGCTCTAAGACTTCCTTTCCGACCTGTTACTGAAGCTTCGGAAGGGAAGTGGTGCAGTCGAAACACTGTTGAGAAGAAAATGGGCACACTTCCTAGGGTGGGATATGCATGTGGGGAATGAGGGAATGTAGGATGTTAGTACAAGTTGGAACCTGTGTCTGAGTTTATATGCTGGTAGAGAGACCTTAACCTGGTTAGAAATTCTTTACCCAGGTGGAGTTTTATCCCCAGCTTAGGGGTGACCCACTGCTGAGAGTTTATGAGCGGTGTGTTCTAAGGCTAGGAGGAACATGGAAGTTATACACATAGTTGGTTTTCATTTTACTAAAGATAAGTATCTACTATGGGTTAATTTATGTGTTATGTTAATATTTGTGTATTTATTCTCATGGGTTTTTCATGTACATTTTGTATCTATATATCTATTGTTATTCTACATTAATATGTGCAATTGTAGAGTATTTTAGTTAATTAAATGGTATCGAAATTCAAAATTTATATACGACATTTCCAAACAGGGGTCACAGGGGTGCTACAATGGTATCAGAGCCCAATTTTCATTGAGCCTACATGGACCCAATTAAAAAAAGCACATAACTTCAAAATTTGTAGAGAATGAGTATGCAAAATTGTTTGACATAATTAGGAATGAGGATATGCATAAGTGGTTTTGACAAAATTATTGCAGGTGAGGCGATGGAAAATTGGAAAATTTCACGGTGCAAAGATAAAACACAACAATTAAAATCCTATTAAAATATCAAATTAGACAGAATTTGGAGGCTTGCATATTGGCCGAATTCATGTTGAGTCCCAGTGAAATTCATTGAAGTGGGCAAAAGCCCTAATTTCCAGAGAGGAATTCATGAGGAATTTGATGTACCTGAGTCAAATTACAAGTACAAGGTTCAAATCCATGTGAATAAGTCTGAAATTGGTGGTATTGAGCTTAGTCACAGATCTCTAATGACGACCAAAGAAATTTTTGAAATTAAAAGCGAGGAGGTGGGCATTTTTGGTATTTTGGAAAAAATTGAAATTAGGTGAAATTGAAAAATTTCCAATGTACCTCCATATGTTGACATGAAGGCATAGCATGGGAGTATATATCATATGACATGGAAAATGTATGATGTGTACTTCCATGGTGACAGTGGCAAGTGCGAGGTGACATGAGAATTGGTGCCATAGAGGCGGTGTCTTCCTTCAGGAGCCCAAATTATGGGACACACATAAACCACATTGATTTTTTTTTTTTTGGGGGATTGGTGGGTTAGACTGTAACCCAAGGTAGGGGGGATGAAATGCATGGATTTGTGACATGTCGACACCCATAAAACAATGACCGTTGGATTCCACCAACGTGCAAATTCGCATGCCGAGGTGTATTAGTGTGGGATGGGGCCCACCCATACCCAGCTTCATCTAAAGGTGCCACATGGCGACCAAAGAATGATGGGGCCACAAATAAAATTATATGGTATGAGAGTGATATTTCTATTTATTTATGCGGATGGTTGGGAGGTGGTTTCTAAAACCATTGTTGGGGAATCCACATACATCCATAATTCTCCACATGTCTAAGAGTGGTTAATATAAACCAGTTCGTGGATGAGCCCTTCCAAACTATCCTTCGCGTATGTTGTGAATGAACGATTGATTTGGATCATTGATCCCTCTTCACAACAAATAATTGGATTGTAACAATGTGCAACTTCACGTGTGCATGGTAAATGGGTGTGGGATCAAGCTTTCCAGAGGGGCCAAGGAATGACATGGCATCCTTCTAGGGGTTTGAGGTGGACTAGTATGCCACACCAATATCCCCTTCAATGGAAAATTTTATTTAAATATCATAAATTGATATTAAATACTGAAGAATTTTGGTATTTTCCAGGTGTTTAACTAGCAGACCATTTTGAGGGCCTAAACGATGTTTTTGAGAATCCATTTTCGAAACTATTTATCCTTTTAGGGTTCTAGGACATAAGGTTTATACATCTCAAATAATAGAGGCTCAAAGAGAGATTTCTAATGGTTTAAACCATTAGTCAAATAAAGTTAGTATGGGGGAGTTACATCCAAAACAATGGAGGGTAAAATTTAAAACCCAACTAACTTCGAAGGGCCATAACTTCCTGCTCCGAAATCGGATCAAGGCACATGAGTAGTCAATGGAAATCCATTGATCCATATATGACAACCATGGAGCCAAATTAAACTTATAGGCACACTAAATATGTCTAGGATATCATATAATGCTCATGTAGCATTCATAGCCAAAAATATTAATTACTTACAGAAATTTCAGTAGGCTGTATCTAGCAGCCTAGAAACTAGATATAGGTGAAACTTAGACATATTGTCCAAAATATAACGATGCAGGAACCCAGTTGGGATCCTATCAAAAATCCAAAATAGGAGATACACAAATTCATAAATACAATTCATGCACTTGGTTGAGAGGTGAACATAAAGAATTAATGGGTAATATTCAGCCAGCCATAACTTTTGCTCAAAGTCAAAAGTAGAAAAAAATCATTGGAAAGGTATTGGACAAAAGAGTTCAAATATTCATGCAAAAAATTAAATTGGATTGTTAAATTCACAAGGAATCAAAAGAAAGGATTTTTGATACTCTCATGGAACAAAAATGTGCCTAGTTTTTGTAGTTTTTCTAGCTTAAGAAAAATGTGCTTGTTTGGTCATGTACATGCATTGCTTAGATATTCTATCGGAGCCTCACGTAAATAACTTAAATATGATTCCAAATTCGGTGAGAATTCAGTCTTGTACACCTATTATGCCTTCAGATGTAAAACTATTTCATTCTATTAAAATAATATTGCTTCCATTCTAGTTAGATATTACAGGCAGAATCATCTAATGTGTTGTTTCTTTGTCAAATTATTTAGAACATCCTATCTTTCTTAATCGACACGAAAACTTCTTAGGGTTCTGTAGTTCCGACATCTAAGTTTTTGAAGCATTGGGTGAAGTCCTCTACATTTAGTATTATAGTGTATAAAATTGCTTTCTTACCGATACAATCCTCTAAAATAGTGTAAGGCTCATTTTACACGTCTCTATGTTCAAAGTTACTTTAAGTGTCTCATGAAATCAATGGGATATCTTATGGACAAATCATAATGGCTATCGTAAAATCTTTGAATGAGACCTATGCGACAATGGAAATACTTAAGGTTAGGTTTAGTTTAACTTAGATGAATTACTTGGAAAATTATTTGGTGTAGCTTATACGAGATAGAGGCTTGGTGAACACATCAGCAACACAATGTTCATCTGTGCTAACATCTTGGAGCTTTATGGCTCTTCTACTTTTCTATCTATAGATGTAATGATATCCCGGATCTCTATGTGTTTGGTGACTTGTCATGGAACACAGGGGTTTCTGATCATCTTTATGTAGCTCTTGGTTATCCCCTTAGAATCGCTGGTTGCTTCTAACTCTAGGTCCGAATAGACACATCCCAATAACAAGAAGCCATATGGTTCACAAGCTGGAAACAAACAACAATGTATTACCGCTACGTAGATGTGAGAGAAATGCTTGATTGCTTCCAACTCTACCATGAAGTCATGCATTTTGACCCAGAGACTAAATAACATCTGAAGTATACTCTGGGAACACTTCTAGCCCAATCGAATCAATATAACCACTTAATTAAAGAGTAATGATCTCCATCATAGCTGAGACACAATCTAATGTACCCTTAATAACCTCAATCACATGTTTGAATCAATTTGGTGGTGCGATCTAGGCTCTACCGGCCCGGCTCAAAGTGTTCTGCAACAAAATTATATGTCTAACAGTGTTCATCGGATACATCCGCTTGATCCAAGTAATCTGTCTACGTACAATGTAGCATCAATCAATGAATTTGACAATCAACCTTGAGCTTCAACTTTGTTTCCATGGGTGTATTCATGGACTTGTACTCCAACATCAAATCTCTTGAGGGATTTCAACTTCCCCTTACTTCCTTGGTTAAGAATCCTCACAGGCTCATATACCTCAAGACCTAATAAATAGTGCATTAGGCCAGGGTCACTTTCATCTCAAATTACGCAATGAGTTTCTTCTTACATTCAATGATGATGTTTTCTTCTCTAGTTAGAATAAAGTCAATCCCACAACATCAATATAATAGACTCATCATTCATAACCTTGAAGTAAAGGTTATAATATTCTTTACCAAGAGTAAAGAAGCCTCATGCTCAAATCGAGCTTGTCAATCCTTCCGCTTTAAAGCTCTGGATCTTGCTTCAATCCTCTGAGCCTTCTTCAGCTTGCACACATGAGTCTTCCTATCTTCAACTTCAAAATCATGGGGTTTCTCTATGTACTTCTTCTTCAATGACACTATTCAAGAAAGTTGTTTTCCGTCCATATAAGTGTAACTTCCACTTCATCTTAGGCGCAAGGGATATGATGGATTTACGTCCGATATGTCACGGATACATGAAAATGTGTATCTTCATAGTCAATGCCTTCCCTTTTAAATCCTGACAACAAATCTTGCTATATTTCTCAATACTTGCATCATCAACATGTTTTGTTTTGAAAAGACATTTGGAAGATACCACATCCTTGCTCTTCGGTTTGGGAACTATTTCCATACATCATTCTTTATGATGGATTGATATTCTTATGTCATGAAATCCACCAATTCTTTCTTCCAAAATGGATTCTTCATAGAAGGTAGGCTCCTTCTCTAGAGATCACACATCAAATCCAAATAACTGGAGAATTACTTAGGTCTCTTCACTTGTCTCATTGTTCCTTCGGGGACACCGTACTTCTATCCATCATGAATAAGTTCCCTTACTTGAGGTTGGCTTTCTTGTGAAGATAAACATCGGGAGTTCTTAGAAATTCTATTATTTCATGGTCTTGAGAATCTCCTCATCGGAGCTATGACTTCCTCCTTGGTTCTGCAACTTTGGGGAGCTGGGTTCCTCTTCATATACTTCTTCAAGATGGCGTAACTACTTGATTTCTTGAGTGTTGCATCTTCATCAAAAGGTTACATCCTATGTTGATCTCAATACGATGGTAACTGGTATATACACTTTGAAGCCCTTGGAGACCTCACAATATCAACAAATATTCATTTTCTTTCTTGAAGGGTCCAACTTGGTTCTCTTCTCTTTTGGAATGGCATCATGCAAATGCTAATCGTAAATATTTTGAGATGTGTCTTTATACGGATTCTCGGAGAACATCTCTTGGGGGTCTTGAGCATAGAAGTACTGGGACAATCTATTTTGTACATATACTATTGTTTTGCTGCTTTGTAAGCACATTGGAAGATCTTGATCATGGATCATGGTATTCCTATGTGCTTCAATTATAGTTCGTTCTTTCTTTTCAGCTACTCCATTTTGTTGAGAGTTGTAGGGAGTGGTGAGCTCCCTCTTAAGTCCCAACATCTTTGAAAAAGTTTACAAACTCTTTTGAGGTGTATTCTCCTCCATTATCTGAAATACGAGGATCTTGATCTTTCTCTCGAGAAGATTCTTCTCTATCAGAGCTTTGAATTCCTTGAATTTCTTGAACACTTCATCTTTGATTTCAAAAAATAAACCAAGGTTTTACAAAATGATCATCAATAAAATATACATAGTGTACATACCCACTGATGGAGGATGATGGCATTGGGGCCACACACAGGTCCCCGAGTTAATGAGTTCTAGGACTCCATACGCTAATGTCTCTCTTAGGAAAAGGGTTCTTGATGTTCTTCCCTTGTGCACATCCATTGCACACACCTTCATGGTCAACCCTGAGTTCAGGTAGACCTTTGATTGCCTTGCTTACATAGGTAATGCTTTGTAGTTGATGTGGGATAATATTCTATGACAAAGTTCACATGGATTATCAATGGAGTGGGTCATGGTACACTCTAAGTGACCCTTTAAGCTTATACAAGCCACCTTCTTCTTTTCCAATAACAATTGCTTCTTCCATGTTTTTCCTTTGGCCCACATAGAACTTCTCCATCTATAAAGAGGCAACTCTGAGACTTTCTTTTCTAGGGTTTATATGGAGAGTAAGTTCTTTTTTCAAACTTGGTACATAGAGTACTTCCTTCATATTCATTGGAGTCCATGAATTAATCTTGTAATTTGATTCTCCTCTCCCATGATAGGGTGTGTCAATCATCTCAAAAGTATAACTACAGAGAAGCCTCTTTTAGAAGGCAGAGAGAATGTCTCTTTGACTTTTCATGTGCTTGGAATCACCACTATCAATGAGCCAAGTGTCTCACGGGGTAATCTTGATCTTTAGAGAGAGGGCGAGATTAAGACATGGTCTTCAATTTGTTCTTTATCATCTTTGTGGGTGGCTCTTCATCTTCAATTTGCATGGGCATGATACCTCTTATTTTTTCTTCTTGTATTCTTCTCATCTGGCTGAACAATCGACACAATATGTCCCATCTTGTCTTAATGGTAACATTAGTGGGATGAGAAATCTTTCTCTTCTTTATCCTTTCTGAAACTTCTAGAATCTCCTTGGTTGAGATTCTTTGTATCATTGTTTTGGGGTGAGACTATTTATGAGTTTCTTTTTGGAAGTAAAACTTTCTTCCTTCCTCCTTTAATTAATGAGTATCTAGGGCTTGATATTCATCTCTTGATATAAAAGCTTCTCGGTTAACTACTCTCGATTCTTCTTGAATACAATCTTCCAAAACACTGTCAAATTATAGTTTCTCCTTTCTACCACAAATGGTTGTATGAAGGCATCCAAAGGTATTGTGATACCATTTAGGGTCGTCATTATGGGTTTGTCTTCGTCTATAGTATCTCAATTGCTTCTAGTTGTTCTTTGAATTTTGGAAATTAGGAGAAAATATTCTGGATGCATATAAATTTTCTGCATCCTTGTATTATTGGTTGATTCTTAGATTCATCTTCCAGTTATGTTCTCCTTCATATAATCTAGTTATGGCATCAAAAATTTATTTTGGGTCTTCTTTGAAGATACTTGAAGAATCAAGTGATCTTTGATAGAATGCATAATGATTTTGTAACGTTTCTGACTTGGCTAGTCTAGGAAGCTTATTTAATGTCGTTATTAATAGGATGAGTTTCGTTATAGATGGTCATACAAATAATAAGTGTGACAAAGGACTGCAAATTTTGTATTATGATATCTCCGTGGATTCCAAAATGGTCGAATGCATTTGAATAGCGACAGTACTCGACTAGATCAACATAGAAAGGATCTTAGCAGGAATATAAATAAGCAATTGTGTGGAATTTGAATAAAGCCATAACACTTGGCTAGATCAAAGACAAAAGGATCTTGGCAGATACAATAAGCAACTAAAGATAATACCCATAATATGGGGTACTCCAAAATCAATGAAGAATGATGGAAGACACGGATGATCTTCAGTGACTAGGGTGTGTCTTTCAACATAATCAGTAGTAGTGACTTCTTCTACGGAATACCTTTGAACTATCTCTCACGAGATGTGCCTCTTCTCCTCAATGACAAGTCATAATCTTCATAATGATAGATTAGATTGTGACCCTTCCTTTATAGCTTTCCAAAACCCTATATCCCTGCTGAAGCCCTAATTCACTATTGACTTAAAAAACCATAAATTACTGCTCAAACCCTAATTCACTATTGAAACCCTAATTCATTGTTGACTTCTTCCCACTCAAGTGAATTTTACTTTATTTTATTATTCACCCAGTTAAATCTAGTGAATTAATTAATTAAACATTTTACCTCTAAAAAGTGATTTATCCATCATATGCAAGCTTCTCCAACCCTTTGAAAGTCACTTCTCACCATCACCCATCACATGGTGCTCTTCTTCAGATTCAGATGAGCTATCTACACTAAGAGGTTCTCCAAATGTATGCCCATTATGACCTTCTTAGTGAATTTAGTGGAATATGACCATAATATCAAGGTATAGGTCGTCATAATGCAATGAAACCAAAGACAAAATGTACAGAATGGATCCTGATGATGAAAAAATGCAAGTCGAGCCCAATAATCCCCTCGATTATCTCACGAACTTTGTCACCCTATCGGCTATTCAAGTGGGCTAACCTTTCTGAAATGTTGTAATGTTATGTGTCCCAAAATGGGAACATTCTGAGTCCTCCTACTTGGGAAGGTGCTTGTTCTCAAGTAATAACTGAATCAATCTGTATATGATGCCAGGATCCCATATCCACATGTGTGACACAAGGTAGACTCCCCTCAAGATGGTCTCTCCAAGTGCTCACCACACACATGACACCCACATGCTCCAAATGAGTATATCATGCTGAGAAACACTACATATCTCATGCAGAGAGAGAAAAACATGAAGTATACTTGAGCTACAGAGTGATTGATCACGTGAATTATTGCAGGAAAGTTTGCTTATATATCCAGAAATCTGTTGCTTGAATATGTGAAGAATTAAGATAGAGATGTGGTGGCCAACCTCTCATGATGCTGCAGATCATGATCACATATGATAGCTTTGAAAAGGACGATGCGAGTGCAAGGCATGATTTCTGTTGTGCTGGAATAGAATATGAGTCTGATAACATGTAAATTGCAATGACAATTGGTCCTCACCTTTCGCTTTGGTGTATGCAAGTATTTCAAACGTTAAATTTGTAATCTATCATTTTATCTTTCTCCCTGATTGGAGGTGGGTTACTATCTATACTCTCGTCCCACACATGCAGTATGGAACAGAAGCAGGTAAGTTTATGGTGAAAGTCACCGTTCAGGTTTGGCATTCATGTTTGTAAGCTTATCGCTTTGAAGTACGTGTGGATAAAACACAGAATTCAACATACTCGAGTTTGGGGTTTCTCATGGCAATTGGTACCGAGAAATTAGAATACTGTAAGGGTCTGTTCTACAGCTATCATTGCATGATGGTTTAATTTGATAGCAGTTATGGAGTTGTTTATGGAAGTGCCTGTAAAGGTAAACGTTTTCCTTTAATGTTCTGCCATCCAGTGGTGATTATCGCTTGTTTCTCATTGAAATTACCTGGGAACTAACCTGTGAATGATAAATATTTGAATATTTTAACATTAAACAATATGGGTGCATTAGAATTGAAATTTGTGTAGCATGAAACTTCTGACTAGGTTTTCTCCCAAGGCAAAATAAGACTATCGAATTGCTTTTGCAAAAGATGAAAAAACAATATCTTTGCAGGTATGGAATTGATTATTGAAGTGCCTGTAAAGGTAAACATTCTCCTTGTACGATTCTGTCATGTAGTGGTGGTTTTATTATAATGCTTGTTTCTCCTTGATATTAGCTGGGTACTAACCTGTGAATGATGATATTTGAATATTTTAACATTAAACAATATTGGTGCATTAGAGTTGAAATTTGTGTAGCATTAAACTACTAACTAGGTTCTCTCCCAAGACAAAATAAGACTATCAAAATGCTTTTGCAAAAGACGAATTATTTTAACATTAAACAATATTGGTGCATTAGAGTTGAAATTTGTGTAGCATTAAACTACTAACTAGGTTCTCTCCCAAGACAAAATAAGACTATCAAAATGCTTTTGCAAAAGACGAATAATATCTTTGAGTTTCGGTTTCAACAGGTTCCACTTTGAGAATGCCATAGCCCATATGGGTTGATATAGTGACAAGATTTGCTTGATGGTTCTTTCAAACCTTTTAGGCGGTCGTGAATCTGGTTGCAACTGTGACTTCATCAAGGCAACTGAATGTGTTTTGTTGTTAAATGTATCTGTCATCTGCTGATATTCTCAAATGTAATTGAATGCTTTAATCATTATCCAAAGTTTCTATGGTTTAAATGCTCCAACATTAATCTTTTTGCATACAACTTTTCTTGTTTAGATTAGTATTTCAGACCTAAATAGAGCAGTTATATGCGATACTAATGCAACAGTATAGGGCTGCATGCTTTTTGCAAAATCCCGGGCCTAGTTGAGCTCATAATGCCTATAAGGGGATTTTTTACAGATATCAGTGGACCTCAACAAGGTTCCTAAAGAGGTCTAGCAAGAAAAAAATTCTTAAATTCAATGAAGATTATAAATGGATTTTTTGCACTTACATGGTTCTAGCATGGCTATCATGGTTGTCATGGCAGACTTCCATGTGCTTCTGTCTTGATTATGATATGCTCTTACGTAAAGTCTTATATTATTTCCATAGTGGCCCACAACATGTTGTTTCAGTGGCTTTATGCTCTGCATGAATTACACTTGATTGTTGTGTAGCTAGAGGGCTCTTGTTGTAATGGCTGTTTTTGATGCACAAAGGTATTTTTTCTAGGCCTTGTATATCTTGAGTTCTCGTCAAGCGGTAGAGGTTGTGATCACTGCCAAAATTACCTCTTTTTGTTTTTGTTTGAGATGTATCATAGAAATTATTGTTGTATGCCCATTATCCTTGTGTGTTTGATCGTCTCAATGATGCGACCCAATTTGATGCGACCCAATTTTTGTTGGATTGCTGTGTAAGTGGAAGGCGTTGGTTTCAATGTCAATGTTTTATGCATAATGGCATTTCTAGGTGTTGTATATCTGGAGATTGGAATTCCATTAAGCAATACAGATTGTGATTAATGGATTTTGTATTTATTCAATGGATGTATTCTCCTTGTCTCTTTTGATTGAAAACACTGACTGAAATTTCTTTTGTTGTTGCAATGATTGTATCACATAGAGAACTTGTTGCATCTTGCTTCCCTAATTATGCTTTGCTGCTGACGTTTTGTAACAAATAAAGTGTCTATTATAAGAGAGTGCCTGTTGTCCCCCATATGATGAATTATTTGGGAGGCCCTCAAGATCAAATTCAAGAGCAATGATCAGTCGATCTTATAACTTTCATGTCTCATTATTGGCAGTATATGCACATATGATGTTGATAAAGTTCTATTATTAGTCATATAACTTCGGAGTCGTACTTTTGTAATCATATTTATAAAGATGATGACGCAGGAGCACATTTGGCAGTGAAGATAAGTTAGTTTCAAGGTGCATGTGCGCACTTTCCAAATTGAGAGTGAATAAGTGCATGAGCACACTTGGCAAACTCTGAATAAGTGGTTGCGTGAAAGATTTGCTTGAAGATAAGATATGATCATATAGCTATTTGTAATTGTAGTGAACACAAATTAGGGTGAGAACGTAAATTCACCGTACCTGAATAAGTTGGAATTGAGTGTTTCAATAGAAAATAATAGAAAATCCCAAGTTGGGGAAAGGGTTGGCAACAACTATAAGCATTGAATTGTTCACAGGAATAGTTTTTAAAAATGAATTTGAGGTTAGGAAGGGTTGGGGCCACTGGATGCAAGGGATTACCTTCCCTACGAATATGTTTATTTTAAAATTGGACTCATCATTAGTTCCAATATCATGATTGTTGATTATATCAGGTATGCTTCTTGTTAGCTATATTATGTTGTAAATTCCTTTGTTCTGTACTCCGATGTTTGGCAGCTGTATGTAGTTGGTTACATCATTTGTGGTCAAAACCATTATGGCGGGTAGATGAATTGCCTTTGTTTTGGGACAAAGAGGAGGTAGAATGGCAAGAGGCCATGCACGAGATCAAGTTGTTGGTACCATTTTAAAAGAGTTGCAAATATTTGGCAATAAAAGATATAATTTACATAGAAGGTGATCTTGATGCAGAGTTCAACAAGGAGGGAGATCATGAAGAACAAGAGCAGGCATTGGACAAGAAAATTCTTTCAATATTGACAAAGTTGGGCAGCAAACCAAGATGGATATTTTGACATATTGTGTGAGCCTTGATCCAAATGAGTTGGTGGATTGGATAATAGGGATGGATAATTTTTTTTTTTGACTTTGAAAAGAATGGAGGATCTTGTATGTGTGTGAAATTTGCACTAAGTAAGGGACGAAATACATCATTATGGTGGGAAACTTATGCACGGAAGGAAGGAGTGAGAAAGGGGGAAAAAGATGCAAACTCAGAACAAGATTGTTTCCCAGCTCAAAGAAATTTTTCAGTGTAACAAAAGCTGTTTAACAAGATGTAGAACTCTAGCAAAGGGATCTCATTATTGAAGACATTGAGGAATTTTACAAGCTAATCTTTTGGGTTGGTCAGGGTGTAGATGATGAGGATTTTGTGTTGAGATATCCGAATGGGCTAAGGATACCCATTCAAGATGAATTTGAGATATCCGAATGGGCTAAGGATACCCATTCAAGATGAATTGAGAATGTGCATTTAGTGGAAAAGGCTTATGAGTTAGCCTTGAGAGTAGAAGAGAAAATTATCTAGATGCTTTAAGTGAGGAACTTCTATATGGAAAAAAACTACTAGATGTCAAGGAAAAGGAGCTATTGATGGAAAAGAAACTCCAATAAGTTCACCGTACTTGAATAAGTTGGAATTGAGTGTTTCAATAGAAAATAACTAGATTATGAAATTAGAAAATCCCAAGTTGGGGAAAGGGTTTTCAACAACTATAAGCAAGGAATTGTTCATAGGAATAGTTTTTAAAAATGAATTTGAGGTTAGGAAGGGTTGGGGTCACTGGATGCAAGGTATTACCTTCCTTAAGAATATGTTTATTTTAAAGCTGATTTTAATTGGATTCATCATTAGTTCCAATATCATGATTGTTGATTATATCAGGTATGCTTCTTGTTAGCTATATTATGTTGTAAATTCTTCTGTTGTGTACTTTGATGTTTGGCAGTTGTATGTAGTTGGTTACATCATTTGTGGTCAAAGCCATTCAGGCAGGTAGATGAATTGCCTTTGCTTTGGGAAAAAGAGGAGGTAGAATGGCAAAAGGCCATGCACGAGATCAAGTTGTTGGTACCATTTTAAAAGAGTTGCAAATGTTGTAACAAATATATATGAATTTGCATGAAGGTGATGCAGAGTCCAACGAGGAGGGAGATCATGAATAACAAGAGAAGGCATTGGACAAGAAAATTCTTTCAATATTGACAAAGTTGGGCAACAAACCAAGTTGGATATTTTGACATATTGTGGGAGCCTTGATCCAAAGGAATTGGTGGATTGGATAATAGGGATGGATAATTTTTTTGACTTTGAATAGACGGAGGATCTTGTATGTGTGAAATTTACTTGTACTAAGTTAAGGGGACATGCATCATTATGGTGGGAGCATTTGCAGAAGGAAAGAGTGAGAAAGGGGGAGAAAAAGATGCAAACTTAGAACAAGATTGTTTCCCAACGCAAAGAATTTTTTTTATTTTTTTATTTTTTATCGTCAATTACCAACAAAAATTGTTTAACAAGATGTAGAACTTTTGGCAAGGGATCTTAGTGTGAGAGTACATTGAGGAATTTTACAAGCTAATCATTTGGGTTGTGTTAAAATATTCAATGTGCTCGTTTTCCCATAGACGATATCACTATTGTCACTCAACCATAGGCATGCAACCACCCTCGAGCACCTTAACCTTTACTAGATAGAATGATTTTGGAAAGCCACACTAGAACCAACAGATAAACCCTAGCTACAACAGTAGCATGAGGTGGAACCAGAAAACACCATCCAACTGCAACAACAACACAAGACAAGGAGAACAAACCTCTTTCAAGGGTAGTGCACAAGAGAGAGAGTCTCCACAACCACAAAACAAGAACAATACTCAACTGTAGCAATTGTAGTTGCACTTCTTAGGATACCACCAAGAATATCAGAATACCACCAAGAATGTCACCAAGAATACCACCAGAGATACTAGAAGGTAGGGCACATATCTTAGACTAGATAGCGCTAGAGAGAGAGACCAAGAATCACCCCAAAAGATGCCCCTTCCTTTCTTGCAGCTGCAGGTCCAGACTTGCACTATATTTGAGAGAGTTAGTGAAGTGAGTGTGTACAAATGAGTTAGATCACCTCCTATTTATAGTGGTTCTTGTCATTTGTCTGGGCCAACTTGTCTTTTTGGATGATAATATATTGATATTATTTATTCTACTGAGTCGACTTGTCTTCTAGAGTTTTTACACATCTGTTTAAGGTTTCTCTTGCTTTCGGAATATTCTATTCTAGTCAAATGTTACACATGGAGGTTAATACCTCTCACAACTACCATAATATCAACAAGTTGGTCATGGTGTAGATGGTGAGGATATTGCGTTGAGATATGCGAATGGGCTAAGGATAACCATTCAAGATGAATTGAGAATGTGCATTTAGTGGAAAAGGCTTATGAGATAGCCTTGAGAATAGAAGAGAAAATTATCTAGAAGCTTTAAGTGAGGAACTTCTATATGGAAAAAAGCTACTAGAGGTCAAGGAAAAGGAGCTATTGATGGAAAATAAACTCCAATATTAGTGAAGCAAGGAGGAGAATATAGTTTTTTCTAGATTTGCACTAAGAGATGATCCTTATCCCTATAAAAGAAGGGCATTTGGAGCAAGAGACTATGGAAGAGGCTATAACATAGGGGTTTGTTATAGACGTGTACAACGTGGGCACTGTGCATTCGAATGCACTACACCAATGGATGAATGAGACAAGGCAATGCATTCAAATGCACTACACCAATTGATGAATGAGACAAGGCAATGCATTCAAATGCACTACACTAATGGATGAATGAGACAAGGCAATGCATTCGAATGCACTACACCAATGGATGAATGAGACAAGGCAAGAACCGATGTAGCTCAAGAGGAAGAATTTGCACCTATTTAAGAAGTAGCCCTAGTTGCACTAGAACACAAAGAATTTAATTTTGGGGAGTGTCACTGAAGCTAGAAAAGAAGGAAGAAGGACAATGGCAACAAACATACATTTTTTGAATAAAATACAACATTGAAGCAAAGTGTTGCATATTGATTATAGATGGAGAAGGCATAGACAAAATTTGGTGTTCGCTGAAATGGTAAGGAAGTAGAACCTAAAGTATATACCTCATCTTCATCCATACAAGATTTAATGATCGCAAAAATGTCATGATGTCACTATTGCTCAATGATGTAAAGTGAATTTTCACATTAGAGGCTATCATGATGAAGTGGTATGCATTGCCATACCAATGGGTGTGTGCCATGTGTTGTTGGGAAGATCATGGTAGTTTAATAGAGGTGCAATACATGATGGGAGGAAGAACATTTTCACATTCTGAAAGGATGGGAAGAGATTTGAACCACTACCAATGAAGGAAGAGGAAGAAGAAAACAATGAGAGAGTGTTAGACTTTGCTAAGGAGTTCTTACACATTTGTTGCGATATCTAGACAATGCTTTGCCTTGATTCCTAGACAAGAAACAAATTAAGTGAAGAAATGCCAATCTAGGTGAAGGCATTGCATAATGAATATAAGTAAACAATTTTTTGAGTGATTGCCTATTGGGTTGCAACAATTGTGAAAACTTACACATTGCATGGATCTCATTCCAAGGCAAGTTCGGCAATTTTGTGTCCACATAGATTATTCCCGTGAGAAAATGAAGAAGTGGATCAACAAACATAAGATTTTCTTAGAAGAGGACCGATAGAGAAAGTTTGATCCCATTTACTATTTCAATAGTGATAACTCCAAAGAAGGGTGGGGGATGTGCATGTTGATATTATGGTAGCTGCGGGAGGTATTAACCTCCACATGTAACCTTGACAATAATAGAATATTCTGAGAAGCAAGAAGAAACCCTAAAGCATTGGACATAACCCTAGAAGACAAGTGGGCTAAATGAAATATTTAATATTGAGTTTTTAGTCTCCAGAATGAGAAGTTAGCCCAGACAACTAAGGAGGAGCAGTATAAATATAGGACGCCAGAGATCATTTGACACACACAACTCGCAACTGCAGAAATTTAGTTGTGCGCAAGTCTGGAGAGTAGCTGCAGCTGCAACTACTGCAAATTGTATTTTCGGTTTCAGTCTTGGAATCTCTCTTGGTTATGGTTTGGACTTTATGCTTGGTATGTTGACTCTGGAGAGTGATACGCTACCTTGATTGGCTATTATACCGAGGGTTTGCTTCCAGAATTATTCTTTGTCAAGGTTAAGGTGCTTGGGGGTGGCTTTAGCCTATGGTTGGGTGACAATATTTCTATATTGTCTATGGTTAAACGAAAACACCTATTATTTCTAGCAGGTTATGGGCCCACACTATCTTAAAACAGTCTAACTGTTGGAAGATAGATTGGGAGGATTTTTGCTCAGTTACAGTTGCAGTTGCAGTCAAAGTTTTTGCTGCAGCAACGAAACCCTAACCCTC
>SNQJ01S0015796.1:76173-88702 GCA_010110895.2 Picea sitchensis
TTATATGAAACATAGTGTTATAAAAACTTATCAAGCTTTGACTAGTAGCTCGCACCAAAGCTTGTAGGGGTGGGTCTTTAAAATTGAATATAGTAGACACTGTAGTCAAGCTAATATCATATGAGGAAGGATGAAATCAAGGATAGCCATAGACAACATTGTTCTAGGGCCTCACAAAAAAAAATAGAGATTCTTTCTTCAAAATTTGAAAGTTGGAGTAAAATATATTCTCCAATTAGTAAATTACACTGTTCCAAGTTTGCACTTTTTGTAGAAATAGTAGAGGGTGTAGTGTATTGTGTTACACATAAACCTATTAAATACATGAACTTTATATGTTGTGTTTGAATTGTGTACCTTGTCTCTGGTCCTCATGGTGCATTGGACTACATGATCCTGTCCTTAGATGATGGATTGCACATGGTCACATGTTTAGATGACGCTTGTATCCTTTGGAGGATATTGAGGGGCTACTAGCATACTTCCATGTAGGCCATCCCCACCACTTGATTGAGGGTGCTCTGCCTTCTATAGAGGATGTTGGACCCTTACATGAGAATGTTACACTTGGAGAGAGGATGTGGCACCTTTTCCATGATGATACTACCTTTTGATGATGGGACGTTGCACTTCTACGATCAAACATTGCACCTTTATGATAATGGGCCACCTTTGATGAGACGTTGGGATTCTTGATGATGAGTTGGCACCTTTGATGAGATATTTCATCTCTTGGAGATGAAACATTGCAACCTTTCATGGCAATTTTTCACTTTTGAGCCCCTAGGCATCACTTTGGAGTGAGCCATCCCCTTCATGAGGCCACATGCATGAGATCTAGAGCACATTTATGAGGAAGGATTTGATGTTTGAGCCACTTTAATTCATCCCGGAGGCATCATTGGGGGTCTTAGTGACCTTTCTACTCATGTACCATGTATTTTTATGTATTGTTGCCTTATCTCTAGGGTTTGAGAGACATAAAGGCATTGTTTTATGTTTTTAGGGCTTCTATTGTGTGAGAAGGGTGCTAGATCTCACATATAAATAAGAGAAGCAATTCTCACTTGTAAATCATTGCTACTTGTGGAGATATATCACTATTTGTCTATTTCTACATTCTCTCTTATGAAAAATGCTATGGATTGCTAGTTAGAGTGATTTTTTGAAGATGTGCTTGTGGATTCTTTGCTACTACATAGATATTCATTTCTAAGGTTTTGATGGATGAAATATTTCTTGAGTAAGTGGTCTCTTGTCATYTGGTGGTTTTTTTTATGAATGCATTTAAGTGTAATGTTGCTTCTCTAGTGTTGGTTGAGCATTCTCTTGGATTTTTCTTGAACAAGCCCTTCTTATTAAAGCTCTTGGAAGGTTACTAGTGAAGAACCTTCTTATGAATTGTCCTTAATATTTTAGGAGGATATTCTAGGGTTAGTAGTGCACAACCTCTAGATATCACCCTAAAAACCCACTCACTTCTGTCCAAAGGAGTCCTTAATTGACTCCATATGCCCAAAAAATGGTAAGCACTAGTAACTCTCCCAATAGTCAATCATTATTTTCTAAATTGAACTTTATTTTCGCTGTTCTAGGGTTAGATTAGGGTTTTATTAAAACAAATTTCATTTTTAGTCATAAAAGAATACGACGTTTTGGAAATTTGGCATATTGTTGACCTAATAGACATTGTTAAAACCCTAATTTGTATTTCTGAATTGTTATTACAACCTTTTATGGTAAAACGTCTAGGATTTTAGGGCTATTATATGCTTCTTAATTTTCTATTTTTGTTAGCTAATGAAACCCTATTTTAGCTCATGTTTTAGCCCTCTTGTTCATCGAATTATTACTTGTTAAAGAGATGATTTTATTGCTGTTGTAATAACTTATTTAACTGTTGTAATTTGATATATTTTTCCAAGTTTTACAACAACCCTAGGCTTTTTCTTCATTTGTAGTGTTTGGGGATCCTCTTGAGCTTTGAATTGACTTGGAAAACCTCTTAGATTGACCTAGATCCTCATCTCTTCAAATCTATAAATTGCTTTATATTATCACCTTATTAATACTTTGTCTATCTTACTTCATTGGTGGTTGATTAAGTAGCTAACCAGGAGGCCTTATACTTGATTCTATATTTCCTAGGGATTCTTGGAGGCTAATACAAAATCCCTCCTTGTTGCATTTCACTCCTTCACTAAAAAGAGGGAAGTTGTTTCCTATGCGACAGTGGTAACATCTTCTGATGTTCCACTAGTCTTGTGCCTTGTGAAGGATTTGGACAAATGTGCTAGATTGTGTGGTAATAGGGATAGGGGAATCGAGCTTATAAAGTGAAAGTAGGTTGTAGGGTTAGGTTATGATTTTCAACTAAATTTAGTTCTACTTGAACAAAGAAGCATAAATACATACTATTTGTTCTATTTGAGATATGCTGTTTCCAAGGAAGTGCTAAAATTGAATCTAGAAAAGGTAAAGGCCATTGTAGCCTGGAAAACCCCAAGGGGCATAATCGAGGTAAGAAAATTCCATGGATTTGTTAATTTCTACAAGAAGTTTATTAGAAATTACAATGTTATTTTTGCCCCGCTAACTAATTGCATGAAGGAAAATCCATTTATTTGGATGGTAGACGCTCATAAGAGGTTTGAGCTTGTGAATAAGAAAGTGATAAAATACTTGGTATTGCTTTGCTAGAGTTTAATGAAGTTTGTTGGTGGATTGTGATGCATCCAGTGTGGACAACGATGCTATCCTTTGCAAAGAAGCAAGACCTATAGCTTGTTTTAATGATAAATTTAATGCAACAAAGAGAATATATCCAATCTACGATCAAGAGTTTTTAGACCATAGTGCAAGCATTGAAATTTGGAGGCACTATGTTTTTCCAAAAGAATTTGTCTTGTTCATTGATTACAAAGCTCCAAAGTTTATGGATAGTGAATACAAATTGAACTAGAGGCATATAAGGTGGGTTGAGCATCTACAAAGTTTTTATTTTTTGCTAAAACACTTGTCAAACAATTTTTTTTTTTGTGCATTGAGTAGAAAAATTACTTTGTTGGTAGCTATGCCAATAGAGGTAATTGGCTTTGAAGGTGTTCTTTTTTTATGAGTAGGGTGAAGATTTTGGCGAGGAATGGAAAACATGCAGAAAATTGTTGATGGTAAATTGAACATCCTACTTGAACTATTTTCTTCAAGAGTGTTTTTTTTCAAGTAAAAACCATTATGTGTGCCAAGAGGTTCTAACATAGACAATTTAATTAAAGAATCACATAGTGGAGGATTGAGTGGTCATTTCAAAGGGGGAAAAATACAAGCACTCTTGGAATAAGTATATTTTTTTCCAAGCTTAAAGATATATATGAGCAAGTATTTGCAAGGATGAAAAATATGCCAATTGAAGGGGAGGTGTCAAAACATTACACTGTATAGTTCATTACTTGTGCCAAGTGAATCAAGGGAGGAGATAACCATGGATATTGTACTAGGTTTACAAAGGACGTAGTGATTTTATATTTGTGGTTGTAAACAAATTTTCAAATATGACACACTTCATACCATGCAAAAGGACAAGTGATGTCACAAAGGTAATGGAGATATTCTTTAGAGGAATAGTGAGGCTTCATGCACTGCCCAAGAAGATTGCCTCATATAGAGCCACTCGATTTTTTATTTAATTTTGGAGAATTTCGTGGAAGAAATTGTGGACAAAATTACAAGATAATTTTCCATATCATTCCCCATGGGAAAATTGAATTAGTCAACTGAAGCTCGGAAATTTGGTAAGATGTTTACATGGGAAATGGGGTACAATGTTGACACACACGGTCTTTGCATACAATAGCTTTGTGAATAAGGCTATAAGTTTGGCAACATTCAAAATCATTTATGGAAGAGCTCCTAAGGAAGTCATTTATTTCTTGGTATTACCAATAATCGAAAGGAGAAGTACATATGCAAATACTTTTATAGAAGAAATGAAAAGGATGCATGAACATGTGAAGGAAAGGATAAGAACATATGCAAAGACTTTTATAGAAGAAATGAAAAGAATGCATGAACAAGTGAAGGAAAAATTGTAGGTCGATAATCAAAATTACAAGGAAAAGGTTAATGAGTCTATGAGGTTCAAATGTTTTCCAATGGAAAACCAAATGTTGGCTTATTTAATAAATGAAAGGTTTCATACAAGCATTTGTAACAAATGAAAATATAGATAGATATGTCTGTGTGATTTTAAGATTTTCACACAATCTTTATAAGCTAGAGTTACCTTAAGGGTTTGATATTTCAAAAATCTTCAATATATAAATCTATATATGATTATAAGACGACCACCAAACAACAATAGAAGATGAGATCCCAATTGATTGGAGGCAATGAATTTTTAAAAAGGGCCGTGAAGAAATTGATGAAGTCCTAGATAAAAAGACCATTAGAACTCATTAGTACACATCAAAGGAGTTTCCAAAAATTCTTCCGACTCGACTGGAGGCCTTCACAACTTCTTCTCTAATGTCACCAAGATGGTTCCTATCAACCTCGTCGGTGCTACCAAAGATCTTAGCAACTTCCTCTCCATTGTAACTGATGAAATTTATACTATCCCCATTGATTCAACCGACAGAGTTGCAAATAACTCCTTCAATGCATTAACCCTCTACTAGCGTGCTTTGGTAAATTCCCCCTCAGTTGCATCGAATGGCGCACCCGCATTATAAAAGGGTGATCCCCTCCTTTGTTGATCATTGTTTTCATTTTGCCTAAAAGAAAATAGGGAGCGATGATAGACCGATCATAAATCTTTCTCACTCACGCAAGCATTGACCTACCAACATTACACTCATCGTGTCCATGTGGCACATTGTTCCAGGTAAGCCATAAAACTTACGCTTTACATTGTTTATATGTATTCTTTTAAGGATTAGGTTTAGGGTTTGTCTCTATCACTAGGGACCTTTGATCTTGTTAACCGACCCTCAAGTGTGACTTTTGCTGGTTATGTCTCTTGCCCTAGGTTTTCGCGGTACCCTAATTTAAATCATGCTTTGGCTCGTGATTTTTAAAAAATGAACCATGACCACTACCAAACTTATCTTTCTCTTCTCCCACAATTCTCCGACCCTGAAGTATTCCTACTCTCGAGCTTCTATCACTCTACGCTATACTATATGCACCTCGGTCCCTTATATAATGCATCCTTCGCCAAAGTCACCATAAGTAAAATAGATACCGATAATCCTCTATTTGTTCCCTAATCCTAGTTGCTCAAGAGTGAACCAAAATCTCACACTTGTGACAATCCTAAAATGAGGCTAACTCCAAGCATAATATACCTAACAACAAGTATTTGATCAAAATATTGGGTCATTATACTTATCCCAGAGCCGAATCGAGACGTGCTTCCTTCACTCAACCAAAACTCATCCAATACCTAGTCAAGTTTTCAATGCGTCTTTTCATATCGATAGGGTTGTTTTAAATGATTCTGGCATGAAGTCGACATTATTGTCGTCATAGTCCTAGATGCATAATCAATAAGGTTAGTATGTTCTCTTCTGAAACTGGTCATAAGATTTTATACGAATTCCTTCGGTATTCATCGGGAGAGTTGATAAGAAACATGTCCCGGAAGCAATCCCTCCGATGTACCACCAGAACACTTCCCATCTTTGATACCGATTCACCTGATTTATCACCAATTATTAACCGAACCCCCTGAAACCTTCATCATGTCTCTTATCATCCTATCATCCTTAGATGATGATCTCCCTCCTAATATTAAAACAAGTGATTCTTTAGGTATCTGACAAAGGTTTACATAGACATACTTCTCTCTAACACCTGCTTACTACTCAAGTTCTTTAGTCTTATATGCTTACAAATTCTGATATTTCATTTTTTCTTTTTCATCTTCACTACTAGTTTTATTCACTAATTATGACAGTGTGTTGCAGATTCACAGAGGTTGGCATGTAAGAATACAACAAGAAAGGCACATGCTACAGAGGGTTCCAGAAGTGGAAGCATGCAAGAGGAAGAACCTGATTCCCCAGGAGAATTATATGATGACACAACACAACTCCTAGAGGAAGGAGGATATTCACTCAGATAGGGCGAGGTATTTTAGATGTTCAAAAGACAGACGTTCTCGATGGAAGCTAAAGATTAGTACAAACTCCAAATCTTCAATAATATTAAGAGATCAGGGCTACATAGGGTGGTATCCCATGCTGTAGTATTCCCTTGTGCAGATGCGATCACGTGGATTCTCAAGCATGTGGACCTGGACAAACGATACATACTTAATGCTAGGGGGGAACCCATACGTCTTTCCAAAAAACCAATCTAGAAAAAATGTTATCATTTGGAAAAGGGAACCTAAAATTTGGATGAGGAACTACTCGTAAAGTTCCCACACAAAGAAAAAGACATGTTCAAGATATGGTATAAGCCAAATAGAAATTTCAAGCACAGATCGTCTAGTGAGTATATGACCATGGCACTAAGAATTCCCTACCAATATACAATGGTGATGATTTGTAGACTATACGAGGAGAAATATGCTTCTACATTTAATCTGTCCTTAACACCACTGATTCACTACTATGCAGATGAAGGGTCAACGTTCAACTGGACTGATACCTATCAATGAGTTTGGCAGAATCTATCTCACCTTTCAAAGAGACCAAACCTAGGAAATTCCCAAGTTTTCATATGGAATCATATCTGTTGGATATCATGTGCATATGCCATCAATATCCCAATATGGGTTGGGCTTGACAACCGACCAATCTGTCTATAAACATATACTGCAAGACGCTATGGGAGAAAAAGTACAGGACAAAATACCACAAGATCTGCAACCATTTCCTAGCACCTCTGTATGAGCTCATCTTCTATGCACCAATGCCATATATGACAGATAAATCATTGACAATAGCTTGGAAGATCGGGGAATGGTATCTAATGGAACATGGAACCTACGTAAGGATATACAGGGCAACCAAAGCTCCCCATCTTCTCCCGATATTTCTGTCGAACATAATGGTAGTCCAAGAAATAATGTATCAAACTATAATTCATGAAGTTGAAGCAACACTGTATAAACACAAGAAATCTATTTTCCCCCCGTTGCCTTTATGGGTTGGCTCATATTCATTCGCAAGAATCAAACAAGCCTAGGATGAAGTAGACATACTATTTTTGTATCTCTTTGGAGAAGAAATATTTAAGAGGCATGATCCCAAAAGGGTGGTCAAGGAGTATTGCATCCAAATAAAACATACATGGGAATATACTTCGACCACTTGGGAAGAAGAAGAAGTTCACTACGAAACTTGAACTTACAATGAAGTCATCGCTGGATGAGAAGGAAAACCCATAGGTAGGATAGCTGATGAGGATAAATCCTGTGAAAAAGCACAGAGGAAAGAATAAGAGGAGGCAACATCAATAAAATTTGCTGCAACTACATTGACACGTTCCAAATCAGCTAAGGATGAGGAACCACCAATAGAGAAGAAAATGAAGAAGAAGGAAAAGATCCAAAAGAAAAAGGAAGAAATTGCTAAGAAGAAGAGAAATATCATGGAGGCTAAGGATAAGGTAGAAGCTGACACAACAAAAGTAGCGGAAGCATAACATAAGGTTGAAACTGAGAAAGAAGCACATGATGAAAGATAAGCAAAAGTTGCACCTGGAAAGGTAGTTGTAGAGAGAATAACAACAAAACAAAGAGTGGCATACGAAGCTACAACCTAGGAAACCAAGGAAGAGCATCTGAAAAGAGATGAAGAAGATATGAACAATGATGCCTCACCATTGGAAACCAACCTCCAAGAGTCATCAAACGAATTCCTCAATAGTCAACCTCAATTCAGTGGGATGGAGTTGAGGCTTCACACCCCATGCAAACCAAGCAAAGTGGAAAACTTAAAGAAGTTCAAATATGACAAAGCAACTGGTAGGATAGTACAACAACAGATGAGGAATGTATCGGTCACATGAACTGATCCAATATTGTTGCGCATAGAGACCCCAGTAACAAAAAATGTTAGTGAGGACCCACTTTCCATAACATCCACTAGCATTTCCTTCACCACAATGACATAACAAAACCTCAAGAACTTGTTCCTTCAAAACACGAAAAAGGAAGCTAGGATTAGAGAGCTGGAAGAATAGATCCAACATGCGAAGAAAGATGAAGAAAACTTGCAATAATTCAAGGCATACATAGAAAAGGTTAGGACAGATCTTGAGGAAGTTATTACGGACATGTATGCTCATGTGCATGTCTTTCAGTAGTTGGCAAATAGCATAATGGAACAACACATCCGTGTGCAAGCCAGGAACTCCCAGATAGTCACCATCCAAGAGGGATTATAACACATGGATAGATGGATCACTGAGAATCTAGATTCTCCAACTGAGCTTCATTGCCCCTCATATATATAAAGAAAGATTGATTACGCATCACTTGATCGGTGTCAACAACTTGGGAAGAGAGCAGAAAAAGAAACAACTAGTTCTCTTGCAATTTGTACATAACTTCATAAAGCAACACAAGCTTTGACGCAAAAGTTTCGCCTTTCTCCTATCGAAGAGCTCGATAAAACCGTCACTATGGAGAAGTTCCTCGAAAATATCCAACAAAGCACAAATCATAGAGGGGAGGTAACTGAGGCATCTACAAAGATGACAAGTGAGTTAATGGAGCAACACCTTGTATAGCCAGCCAAAGTTCACACCATGATCCAAGCATTCATGGCCACCCTGGCAAAGGAAATGACGACCCTCATAGATAACTTAGCATTGCATGAAGATGCTCCTGAGGAAATTTCATACCGCAGAGTCATATCACTTTATGACCAATATGTGGTTTGGAAAACCTTCGTCAGGGGAAAAAGCATGTGAATGAGACAAAATAGAAAATTCAAATTTGCTAACAACTATACTCTATTTTGTCTTTTTTCAACTACTTTTAGCTTCGTCCTTATTCTTACACATGTCAAATAGATGAAGCTGAAAGGTTTTGTAACTACTTCTTGAGGAATCCAAGAAGGATTTTTCAATAGTTTTCTAAGATTTCTAAAAGTAAAGGAAGAGGCCCATTTTTAGAGGGGCTCTTCAAGCATTGTGTACTTGCGAAACTATTTTTGGAGAAAACACTATGTTAACTAAAATTGAGAATCCACCAGGGCCAATTTCGATAGAGAAAACCACTGATTGTAAATAGTGGCTTGTTGTTAACTATTTTTAAGCAGATTATTTACTGTTCACATGTGCTGTAAGAATATACTGTTGCCTATAGACAGTTCTTAAGCAATTGCTATCTTTCTCGCAACTTGTTTATTCTTTATTATGTTTTGTCCCAAGAATATGAGTTGCTAATTGTAACATACCCACTACCTAAAGTCAAAATTTTTCGTTTAGTTCTCAACAATGAGAATCCCCGAAGCTTGTAGTAGCAAAATGGCAATCCCGGTCCATGGGTCTTTCATTCACCTATATGGCTTTCTTCACCTAACCGTGGTCTTTCCCTGATGACAATATCAGGTTTTCGGGGTTTCATCCTTTCTAATGTTGAGGGTTCCTATACTCTCGATTTCCCGATCTCCGATGAGCTCTCTTCTGGGCTTAGCCCCTCCTGGCTATGCCCTGGTCCACATGACCGTGCTCACGAGATCGCAGCCTTATATTTTTATTTTTGTCGGGGTTTCGGGCTTTCTAATGCCAAAATACATATGCCCTTTGGATCCGTGATCCTCCGATTCCCGATGCACTCCAACTACCACTAGTCCCCTTGGGCTAGTCTTTCAAGTCCATACAACCTCCCTCTATGTGACCGCAGCCTTACCTCCTCATTGGGGTTTTGACACTCGTGATGTCCCAACAATTTGGTTTACCGATCCCCGATTCCCGATATGCTCCTCTGCCGCCTTAGCCTCCCGGGCTAAGACTTTAGTCCACGTGACCTCTATCTCACAAGACCGCAACCTTGTCCCCCATTGAGGTTTCGGACTTTCCAATGTCGAAATGTAAACGTCCCCAGGACTCTCGATTCCTCGATTCTCGACGCGTCCTTTACGCGCTAACTCTCCTGGCTAGGCTCCTAGCTCACATGACCTCGATCCATGTGACCGCAGTCTTATCCCTCGTCGGGGCTACGAGGTTTTCAATGCCAAAATGTATGGGCTCACGGGATTCCCGATCCTTCGAATCTCGTCTTCCTGCTATGATGACAGCTGGCCCCCACAATGGTGCTCCCTACTTCTCTAATATACTGACAGCTGGCTCCCACTCATCGGGGTTTCGAGCGTCGCGATTCCAAAATTCATAAACAAATTGTCATAAGGATTCCCGATATCTCGATGACACAAACGCCGATCAACAGCTTCCTGTCGGGACCTTCCCTGACGGCGCCGATTGCTGCCATGTGTCCTTTTCGAATGGACGGTCCCGATTCCTCCGGGATTTGGAGACTTGTGATGTCCCCATTCTTACGGCCTCAGGAACTCCGATTTCTCGATGCCGAATATCCCGACTCTCTACGGATTTCAGACACCTGTCTCCCTAAACGGACGACTCAGATTTTTCCGGTGTTTCGAGACTTGGAGTGTCTCAATTTTCTTGTCCTTGAGAATCCCGATATGTCGATGGCTGGACTCCCAATGGTAACCCTCAGACAACTCCGGTCCGATCCGATGACTGACGGGTAACTGGACCAAGATCTAATGGTCTAGATCCGTTCTTCCTACGCACACTCCAGAGACTAAATTCCGAGCATCTTAACCCGATCCAACGACCGACGGGATTTTCAAAGGATATCCAATGGCTCAGATTGTCCCACCTCACGCATTTCTTCCACTACTTCGTGGATGAGGAAAGATCAACGGTCCAATTGTTCTCATGGACCCTGGGGGGGGGACCTACGATCCTGATTTCCCCGCTATTCACAAAGATAGAGGGAAAAGGAGCAAGGGATATAACGCTCCTACTACTTCCGTCGATCTGATGGTCGTGAATGGCTATGGGTCATCCGACGAGATCTCGTTCGTCGATTTGTTACTTATCCCTACACTACTATCTCGAAACCTTAAGAGGGCCATTCCTCCTCGTACAGGGTTATTAGGACTTGCCCTTTTAAGTCCCTTTTCCCAGGTTCTTGGAAAATCTTTCCAAGAAGGGAATCTCTGTGAAGAGTCCTATTCCGGGGCCATCCTGACAACAGACAAAGGTAAACAACTTCTCGAGAACGGGCTGGAAGCCTAACTTAGTTCAACCTAGGCATACTTAGATTCATTTATCAACGTAAGTCATGCATGGTTTCCTCTGTCATAAGCATATATTTAGATATTCTTATCAAAACTGCACAGACATTCTTACACTTTAATCGTTCACAATTTCACAGTTCTATGAGCATATATATATATATANATAACCCTTGTCCATCATTTCTTTCAATTGCAATTTGAGTTCAACTAACTCAGGTGTGCTCATCCGATAGGGTTTCCTAGACACCGACACCGCTCCTGGTGCGAGTTCTATCGAGAAGTCAATGTCTCTTCTCGGAGGTAGACCCGGTACCTCCTCTGGAAACACATCTCGGTATTCTCTCCGGATAGGGTGATCATCAGGGCCTGGTTTTGCACCTTCGGTTGTTTTCAACACCTGTATTTCATATAGGGGACATCCCTTTCGGCAATACTTCCTCATTTGCAGGGCTGATATTTGTCTCACCGAGACCGGTTTTCGGATCCCTTGAAGGGTTATCCTTTTTCCTTCTTCGCCTACACACTCTAAGGTTTTATAGTAACAGTCCAATTTGGCTTTATGGGCGGCTAGCCAGTCCATACCAATCAACAAGTCATATGATCCCAGGGGTAATATATTAAGGGTTGCTTGGGTGGGAAATTCACCCAACTTTAATTGGCAAGTTGGTATGACCTCTACTACCTTTCTTTTGGTGTCAGTGGCTAACTGTACCAACCATGGTTTAGTTTTCTTCTGTGGCTGTAGTTCACACTTATCAATAACTCTAGGGGTTATATAACTCAAATTTGAAACAGGGTCAATTAAAACAGACACTGGGTGGTTAAAAATCATACCTTCTATTTCCACCACTGAAGCTTGGTGGTCAGCTTGGTTATTATCCAAGGTTGCATAAATCTGTGGCACACTCCTTGCCACATCGTTGATTGTGGTCGCTTCCTGAAGGTTATAAACTTTCCGACTGTTCTGTTGTCGGTGTGGACAGTCTCTCCGGAGATGCTCTCCTCCACAATCCCAGCATTCCAAAGGTTTCCTCTTTGGGTTATCCGTCTTTACTAGTATAGGTCCAGAAGTTTTATTTCCGTCCACCGAGGGAAAGTTTTGCTGGAGTACACTCCGGGTTGGGAAGTTCATTCTAGGGTTCTTTTTGTAGTTTTTAAATCACGAGGATTTTCTCCCCTTTTTCTGAAATCTCGAACCACTCGTATGTTTCCAGTCTCCACGTGACTCTGTCTGATGTCCATAT
>SNQJ01S0015796.1:98548-119141 GCA_010110895.2 Picea sitchensis
TTTTCTGCACATCCCCTCTCAGCAGTCCTGCAATAAATTCAAAATGTTATTCACATTCATTGACCTCTTCCTCAAGGTCCATTTACATCACATATTCACATTCATGAGTTTGCCATAGTTCTTGGCCAGTCCAGTTATATTTACAAGCTGGGGGAACAGGGTGTTACACTAATGCATGCGATAATATGATTTAGACTATTTTGGTTATGTATTCGTATGCATGTTTTGTCTAACTTTGCTTCTTCATAACTAGTATCTGAGTGAATTTAATTGTAGATTTTAGTTTCATTTCATCTACTCATTTTGTTATGATAGTTTCCTCCTAGCTAGGATATGATAGATTAGATTTCATTTATGAAATTAGTTAGTCTTCATCTACATATGCGTTCACAAACCATCCAGTCATCCCTTAGATCAATAATGGTAACCGGTCCAGAAAATGGATGGGTCTCCTAAACCAAATAGTGCATAGTCTAATTGGGACCGTGTACCAGGGAGCACCCCTTTCTTTTGAAGGGAAATTCTGCCCCATCAACATAATTAGCGATAGAATGAGGAACTAAATTTGTATGGATAATGTAAACACTCAACAAACGATTGGCCAATCCTATGAAAACATTCTTGTTCAACAACATTTCTATCATATCCCTTCCGAACATGACATTACCTTTGAAGATATGAATCCCACATTTGAAAGTGTTACTAGAATCCATGAAAATCAACCAAAATCTTGGTACCCTATCCCTAACGAGGAATTTTTTGAAACTCATAACATTACACGTTCCTATGCTAAGCTACTTGGCCAACTACCAACAACTTCAACACTCACTAGGAGGAGAGCTACCTGCATAAAACGACCTGGGAATTGGACCAACATTCTTGTTGAATCCATAGAGGATTTGATCAAAACTACTCTACAATAATTACCCATACCCTTGAATTAAATCCCTCCCACATCTCCTGGTCCTACTCCTCCTGAGTCGGAAAATAATTTTGATGGTGAACATTCAGGATTTGATTTTGAAGATAACATGGGTGAAAATCGAAATCAAAGACAAGTGATTCTGCCATGGATGTCCCAAGGTGCTTGTTGATGCTTGAATTCGTTAAGATTGAAAAAAAACCTCACGAGGATATGAATCCCCCTACGTTTTTATAGAGGTGGTACTCCTCTTTGGATAAAGCATATATTTTGAATATATTAGATTAGGAAGAATTCTTAGAAAACAAACTCCATATCTTTATTTCTTGAATTTATACATGAAATTTTTCTTTAACAAACTAATATGATCTTCAAGTGCAACAAGAAGTATTTTAACAACAAAAACATTGAAGGGAGGCTTCAATATCAAAATATCTCTTTTCCCAACATCATATATACAACCATCTTAATCACATACAAACACATCCATATCTTCTTCACGAGAAATATGAGAGAAACATTTTGACCATCTCAAATAATTTTAAAAGAGTATCGGAATTAAAACATAAGAGAATTTGATAAACATACTTCAAACATCTCATACTCATAAATCCCAAGATCTTAAACATCATTGAAATCATGCCCCAGAACAATTCTTTGTTGAGTTTTATTCATGAAATATATTCAACAATATACAAAATCTATGACAGTCACATACATGGCCATGAATGCTCCATGATCTTATAAGAAAAGTCTTTTGAAGAATACAAGACAAACACTCAAGAATTTCAGCCTTGTGCTCAATTCATAAATTCAAGCATAAAACTTTGAGAAAAAGGTGTAGAAGAAGAAACAGATTGGAGAATATGGAAATCTCTTTTCGTTTATCAGAATTTTCCCTGCATATTGATGTTTGTCCTTTCTTCTTCTGATCCTCTGCCCCTACCCTTCTGATTATCATCTCCTCCTTGATGAATCCCTTTCTTGCTTTATTAAACTGGATCTTCTAACTACTTGAGTAGTTAGGGATTTTCCTTTCTTGAAGAAATCACTTAAATTAATGTCTCAATTAAGTCTCATTAATATATTTCCATTATTTATATTCGTATCTTGAAATGGTTCCTTTTCCATCTTTAATATAAGTTTTTTAATAAACTTTTATTTTCAAAAAATTAATTTATTTGCCTTTTAAAAATTGGGACTGTGTTTTAATTTTATAGATAGGATAATAAAATTTTATCCATTTAAATCGATTTATATGTGATCTTTATTTCCTTATATTTCCAACGAGTTCTCCTAGATGCTATTTTGATCTCTAGATCTCAAGATATGAGCTCGTGAAGTTGAGTTGTCAAGCAAATTTATCAGCATAGAATAAAAATATGGCTGTATGTTATTTTAATTTTTGAGAAAATTATGGAAAATTTCAGCCCTCAAGACCTGTTCCATCATCTTCCTCGTGAAATATATTTCCAATGAGGTAAATTTTGCACAATTATGACTCCCGGTTCTCAAGATATTGCCTTAAGAAGATTAATGCTCAACAACCGTTGATCAACTTCACCGGGCAATATGGCCCTTGATCAAATTTCATTTTTCTTCTTAAGGATTTTAATTTTTTCTCAAAAATTCTTATCCCACATGTATGGGAGTATGAGAGTCTTTATTGTTTATGATACTAAGTGTAATACACACTTAGTAAGAAACAAAGAGAAGAAGAAGACTATGGAAAACTTAGGTCGACCCCTTATGAGATATATTAAATAATTAATATTTTGACCAAAGTCATCCTCCACCTCATGCCCAGTCAGCATGATGAATCATCCATCCAAATGTTTCCATGTGTCTTCACGTGATAGGTCAATAATATGCCACATGTCACATATCCATTCGTTTCCACGTGTCATAAGTTTTATGGTTCCATATGTCTATCATGTGTCATCAAGTGAGTGGATATTGGATTCACCATGTGGCATCCCTCCATAGACTACCATGTGTCATGTTATCATTGGATGCCATGTGGAATAATTTGGTTGGTTAAAAATTTATGTAATTAAAATAAAGTTTAAGTGTAAAGTTTAAATGGGGAAAGTTGAAGGAGGCATGGGGAAGGGGAATGACACGTGAGGGAGTGAGTCCACCAATACACGAAGCCAATGAACCCAATAAGTTATAAATTAAAATAAGTGTGGAGTGTATGGAGTGGGGGTAAGGTGAGAGGATAGGAAGGGGAAGAGGAAGGGATAAGGAGGGAGAAGGTTGTCGGGTTCATGGATCATGGCGGGTGTGGTGGGTGAATCCGCCATGATGTAATTTGAATCAATAACATGGGTTATCAACCCATAACAAGAAGAAAAATAATGGGTTATGAAACCACAAGATATTCATGAAAATTTTGAGTGTGGAATAATGGTTCCGAAAAATTATACATGGTTTCATAAATTGAATTAAGTTACAATAATTTTTAGCTTTGTTCCATATTTAAGAATTGCTTTTTCCGCTTAAACATAAACCTGGATATCTTGAGTATACGAACTTAGATTTTGAGTCCACCAATACACAAAGCCGATGAACCCAATAAGTTATAAATTAAAATAAGTGTGGAGTGTATGGAGTCGGGGTAAGGTGAGAGGATAGGAAGGGGAAGAGGAAGGGATAAGGAGGGAGAAGGTTGTCGGGTTCATGGATCATGGAGGGTGTGGTGGGTGAACCCGCCATGATGTAATATGAAAAAATAACATGGGTTATGAACCCATAATAAGAAGAAAAATAATGGGTTATGAAACCACAAGATATTCATGAAAATTTTGAGTGTGGAATAATGGTTCTGAAAACTTATACATGGTTTCATAAATTGAGTTAAGTTACAATAATTTTTAGCTTTGTTCCATATAGAAGAACTACTTTTTCCTCTTAAACACAAACCTTGATATCTTGAGTATACAAACTCAGATGTTGAATCTGAAAAATGCGCGACGAAGATAAGACTGAGGGTTACACAATGAACTTATTATCGTTCAAAACTTTTCTTTTGATGATATCCATTTTTTATTATTCCATGAGCGGGAAGATAGGGGTGACCAATTTTTGGTCAACAACTTGATCCAACTGTGGGACAATCACCCCTTGCGGGTAACTGAGAACCCATAATATGAAAACCAATTTCCTTCTCCATTGGGCTATGGAGTCTTCTTCGAAGTAAATTCTTGTAATTATTCCTCTTCCATGGATTTATCTTCAAATATTATTCTGATATAGCTACTGCCTTATTATGCAAAACTTTAATTGAACAAGCAAATTATGTACAAAGAAAATACAAGATCTACCTACCCTATCTTACTTTAAAAGAAATGGACACTTTTTAGGTGTAGGTAGATTTCCAATGGAGCCATTGAAACATTTATTTGATTTGTGGAATGTAGTCCATAACTATGGAACATGTTTGGGCTTGTACCAATGAGTTAGGGGCTCCCTCAATGTGTACTGAAGAAAAATTGAACCGGATGCACAAAAAATTTGATTGCATTTTTTGACCAACGATGCTTCGGAAACACGATTCAATGAAATTGACTCTTGGTTGCTCAAGAATGATCCTATCTTTGATTGGATGAGGAACTTCCAATGTGAGAATACTATCATGATTTTCCTCATTACTGACCGCATCCAAAATTCTTGATTCACTGGCGATGTTTTGAAAACATTCTTCCTTCATGGAATGAAAATCTTGCTCATCATTTTTCTCAAGATTATTCTCTTCCACCAATTCTTCTTGCTGTGAATTTTCGAGTGGTTTTTCATCATCTGTTGCAAGGATGAAATATTCTTGTGCATTGGGTGGAGGGTCCTCCATTTCATTCTCAAATTTGCTGCTTGAAAGATCTTCATATGGAGTATATGAAAGGCTGAAATCTTCTTTATCTTACATCCATATGGGAGAGGGTGGGTGGGTAAACCTTTCTACAAATAAAGTTTCTAACACATCCCAACAAGTAATAATCCCGGGAAACAATGAATGGAACCATTCAAAATAATTCCCATGCAGAGTTTGTAAGAATAATAGACAAGTAACCTTGTCTTGAGTAATATTGAAAATTTCACATGCACATTGGAATCTAAACAAATTCTCCTCTACATCCTCCAAATTATTCCCAAAGAATGAGTAATACCCCTAGGTCAAACCCCATTGTAAATATAAATGTAATTGTACATATAGGCTAGTGATCCAGGACACTTTGGGGCCAGAGTGTCTATGTGGTTATTAGGCTGGTGAGCCATAAGATAAAAGGCCAACACGCCTATTTTTTTTTGTAAAATGTAATCACACTCAATTTTTTAATGAAAACACATCACTGCTGCAAACCAACCATGTAAAAGAATATGGGGGTATAAAATCGACAAAAATGGGAAAGGAGGGGCAAAGAGTTTGGGAAAAAGATGCTAAGATAAGGGGCTTAAGCCCAAAGGAACATTTTATTAGTATTCCTAAAAATATAAAGTATAAAGTATGGATAATTTGTATATCCTAAGTGTCTATGTTGGGAGACGTATTCCATGTGAAGCCAAGCTAGTTCCCAACATGACAAGTGTCAAGTTGGGGACATGCAAATATAATTGGGAGGATTTAGTTCTTTTGGCCATCTTTCCATTATCATTCTCACCTCACCACCTCCATACTATTGTCATCCATACCTTCATGCTGCTAGTACCTCTACCTATACCTGTACCAGGACTAGGGTTAGATTTGGACCTCGATTGAGGAGGTGGGTTGTCATGCCCATGAACATTCTCTCCAGGTGAGAGAACCGCTGGGAATTATTTTCCCAAGGTGCCAAAATGCAGCTATAGGGCTCTGAGACTTCCTTTCCGGCCTGTTACTAAAGCTCCGGAAGGGAAGTGGTGCAGCCGAAGCACTGTTGAGCAAAAAATGGGCACACTTCCTGGGGTGGGATATGCATGTGGGGAATGCGGGAATGGAGGATGTTAGTTCAAGTTGGAACCTATGTCTGAGTTTATATGCTGGTAGAGAGACCTTAGCCTGGTTAGAAATCCTTTACCCAGGTGGAGTTTTATCCCCAAATTAGGGGTGACCCACTGTTGATAGTTTATGAGCGGTGTGGTCTAAGGATAGGAGGAACATGGAAGGTATACACATACTTGGTTTTCATTTTACTAAAGATAAGTATCTACTATGGGTTAATTTATGTGTTATGTTAATATTTATGTATTTATTCTCATGGGTTTTTCATGTACATTTTGTATCTATATATCTATTGTTATTCTACATTAATATGTGCAATTGTAGAGTATTTTAGTTAATTAAATGGTATCGAAATTCAAAATTTATATATGGCATTTCCAAACCGGGGTTTGGGGGTGCTACAATGTGGTATCAGAGCCCAATTTTCATTGATCTTGCATGGACCCAATTAATAAAGTGCATAAATTAAATTTGTAGAGTAAGTATGCAAATTGTTTGACAAAATGTCAGAATGAGGATGTCTGCAATTCGCTTGACAAAATTATTGCAGTGAGACGTGGAAGAATTCTTGGAAAATTTCATAGGAAATTGCAAGAATAAAGCACAGTAATTAAAATCCCTAATTAAAATATCAAATTGGGAAAATTTGGGCCTGCATATTGGCCAAATTTCATGTTTACAGAGTGTGAGGGTGAAATTACACGAAATTGGGAAAAAGCCCCAATTTCCATAGAGGAATTTATGAGGAATTCGATGTACCTGAGTCAAATTACAAGTACAAGGGTCAAATCAATGTGAATAAGGATGAAATTGGTGGTATTGAGCTTAGTCAGAGAGCTCTAATGGTGACCCAAAAGAAATTTCGAAATTAAGTAGAATTGGGAATTTTTGAGTGTTTTGGAAAAAATCGAAATTAGGTGAAATTGGAAAAATTTCAGTATTTTTCCATATGTTGACGTCAGCATGACATGGGGGTAACATGTCATATGACATGGAAAATATATGATGTGTACTACCATGGTGGCAATGGCAAGTGCGAGGTGACATGAGAATTGGCACCACAGAGCCGGTGTCATCCTACCTGACAGAACCCCAAACATAAGACACACATCAACCCTGCATTGATTTTTTTTTTGGGGGGGATTGAGTGGGGTTAGACTAAACCAAGGCAGGGGGGATGAAACGCATGGATGTGTGACGTGTCGACGCCCATAAAACAATGACCGTTGGGTTCCACCAACATGCAACTTTGCATGCTGAGGTGTATTAGTGCGGGATGGGGCCCGCCTAACCCCGCAACTAAATACAAAGGTGCCACATAAGCGACCAAGGATTATGGGGCCTAAAAAAAATAAAATTATATGGTATGAGAGAGATATTTCTATTTATTTACGCGGATGGTTGGGAGGTGGTTTCCAAAACCACTGTTGGGGAATCCACATACATCCATAATTCTTCACATGTCCAAGAGTGGTTAATATAAACCAGTTCGTGGATGAGCCCTTCCCAACTATCCTTCGCATATGTTGTGAATGAATGATTGATCTGGATCATTGATCCCTCTTCACAACAAATAATTGGATTGTAACAATGTGCAACTTCACGCGTGCATGGTAAATGGGTGTGGGATCAAGCCTTCCAGAGGGGCCAAGGAATGACATGGCATCCTTCTAGGGGTTCAAGGTGGACTAGTATGCCACATCAATATACCCTTCAATGGAAAATTTTATTTAAATATCATAAATTAATATTAAATACTGGAGAATTTTGGTATTTTCCAGGTGTTTAACTTGTAGGCCATTTTCGAAGGCCTAAACGATGTTTTTGAGAATCCATTTTCAAAACTATTTATCCTTTTAGGGTTCTAGGACACAAAGTTTATACATCTCAAATAATAGAGCTCGAAGAGAGATTTCTAATGGTGTCAACCATTAGTCAAATAAAGTTAGTATGGGGGAGTTACATCCAAAACAATGGAGGGTAAAATTTAAGACCCAATGCCATAACTTCCTGCTCCGAAATCAGATCGAGGCACATGAGTAGTCAATGGAAATCCATTGATCCATAGATGACAACCATGGAGCCAAATTAAAATTCTAGGCACACTAAATATGTCTAGGATATCATATAATGCTCATGTAGCATTCATAGCCAAAAATATTAATTGGCCTGAAACTTCAGTAGGCTGTATCTAGCAGCCCAAAAACCAAATAGAGGTGAAACTTAGACATATTGTCCAAAATGTAACGATGCAGGAACCCAGTTGGGATCCTATCAAAAATACAAAATAGGAGGTACACAAATTCATAAATACAATTCATATTTGCACCTGGTTGGGGTGTGAACATAAGGAATTAATGGGTAATGTTCAAATGGCCTAACTTTTTGCTCAAGGCTCAAAATTGAGCAAGGAAAAAATCATTGGAAAGGTATTGGACAAAAGAGTTCAGATATTCATGCAAAAAATTAAATTGGACTGTTAAATTCACAAGGAATCAAAAGTAAGGATTTTTGATACTCTCATGGAACAAAAATGTGCCTAGTTTTTGCAGTTTTTCTAATTATTTAGTCTAATAAATATTTTTGATTGCACATTTTTGTAGAGTTAATAGAATTTAGATCAGAACACGATCAACAAAGAGCTCAAAAGCATGGAAGGCATGTAATATGCATAGAGGGCTTACAACCATGAAGATGAGATCAAAGGGATGTATGTTAGTATGGGTAACAAAGGTACAAATTCAAATAGACATGGAGAAGGCAAGGGAGAAAGCATGAACTTGGTATAGACCATAAAATATTTTCAAAAGGATGTCCAAATTTATAAATCTTATAATGAGAGGCTTATGAAATCCAAGGAGCACCAGGAAGGCTTCAACATCAAGTTGATGCAGAGCTTGGACATAATAGAGAAGAAAATGGATAAGGAGAACGAGTCAAGAAAATATGGGAGTCATAGGTCTCATGATGATAGAATAAGAACAAGAAGTGATGGCATAAATCACCATCACTCCCCAAGGCATTCAACTAGGAGAGAACACAATATTTCAAGTCCATCCCCTGTCAGGAAGCATAAGAAGAGGTCTGGGGTGGATGAGTTGGAGGGAGAAATGAACAAAATAAATCCCCCTACATTTGATGGTGAGCAAAAGAAGGATGAGGATGTAGAGACATGGCTACTAGGCATGATGAAGTACTTTCAATTGCATAGTTACTCTTCCCAGGAATAAGGTTGAATTTCCATTTGCCAGCTCAAAGGAGAAACATCAATGTGGTGGGATCAGTTTGTGCAAGTGCAACACATTGATGAGAAAAATGTTACTTGGAGAGAATTCAAACGGTATTTTCAGAAGAAGTACTTAACCAAACAATACTATGATAAGAAAATGAAGGAGTTATTTGAACTCAAGCTTGGGAGTATGACCATTGATGAGTGTGAAAGGAGGTTTGTAGAGCTGCTGAAATATGTTTCTTTCATCAAGGATGAGCAAGTTAAGATTTATATGTATTTGAGTGGGCTGCCATCATTTATCAGTGATAAGATCCATTATGATGATCCTAAGACGCTAGAGGAAACTAAAAGGAGGGATAAATGTCTTTATGATCAACATATAGTAAGATCAACTTTCCAAAAGGATTGGGAAGACAAGAAGAGGAGCAATATGGAACATAAGAAGAAGAAGACTAAGCCACCATTATTCAGAAATAATTCTCAGGGACAAACAACTCCTAAATAACCCAGAATGACCAAGACAATGGGACAAATACATAGGCATCTCTCTATTCAATGTTGGGGTTGTGGGGGAGATCATATGTACATAGATTTCCCTCACAAAGGTGAAAAAGTGATGAATGTTCACAATGTACAACAAGATGAAACAATGGAGGACATGGGAATAAATGTACCTAGGATCTACACAACCCTTGATAACAAACAAGATGAGTTTCAGTCACATATGATTGAAGTGGAAGGTAAAATCAACAACCAACCCATTGCTATTTTGATTGATTCAAGAGCTAGTCATAGTTATCCAGATCCCAAGATGGTGGAAATATTTAAATTTAAAAGAGACAAGCTTGGAAAACCTTGTTTAGTGCAACTAGATATAGGATCTAAAAGGAACATTAATGAGATGGTTAAGTCATGTTCAATAGACATGAGTGGACTAAGCACCAAGGCAGATTTGAACATCATGCCTTTAGGTTCATATGACTGCCTAATTGGTATGGATTGGTTGGAATAAAATCATGTTGTCCTAGAATGTTATTATAGGGCATTTACCTGCTTGGATGAGGAAGGGAACTTAAGGAAAATTCAAGGAATTCCTATGTAAGTAACCATCAGAGAAGTTTCAACCTTGCAGTTGAAGAAAAGTTTCAGGAAAAGGTGTCAAATATTGGCAACACATATGAAAGAGACACCTAATGATAAGGTGCTAAGTATTGAATGTTATGGAATCGTAAAAGAGTTTGAATATGTGTTTAAACAGATACCATGATTTTCACCCAAGAGAGATATTGATTTCTCCATCAATCTAATGCCTGGATAAGCCCCAGTGTCCAGAACCCTTACAACAACCCCAGTGTCCAAGACCCCTTACAACAACCCCAGTGTCCAAGACCCCTTGCATGATGAGTACACCAGAACTGAAGGAATTAAAAATACAACTTGTAGAGCTTCTGAAGAAGGGGTATATATGCCCAAGTGTGTCACCCTGTGGTGCCCCCGTATTATTTGTGAAGAAAAAGGATGGAACATTGAGACTTTGCATTGACTTCAGGCAGTTGAACAAGGTAACTGTGAAGAACAAGTATCCTTTGGCAATGATAGATGACCTCTTTGATCAGTTGAAATATGCTAAGATATTATCCAAGATTGATCTTAGGTCAGGCTATCATCAGGTAAGAATTAAAGAAAAATACATTAGCAAGATTGCCTTCAGAACAAGGTATGGCCATTATGAGTTCACAATGGTTCCATTTGGGTTATCAAATGCACCAATTGTATTCATGTGTTTAATGAATGGTATTTTTCAGGGATTACTTAGATAAGTTTGACATTTTCTTCCTGGATGACATTCTTATATATTCTAAGTCTGAAGAAGAGAATGAACAACAGTTGAGAATGGTGTTACAGGTATTGAGGGAGCATCAATTGTATTCCAAATTGAGCAAGTTCTCAATCTACCAGAAATAAATTCATTATTTGGGGCATATCATTTTAGAGGAAGGGATAATAGTGGATTCAGAAAATATAAGGGTCATTGAAGGATGGCAAACACCAAGGAAAGTCTAAGAGGTGAGATCATTCATGTGGCTTGCAGGTTACTATAGGATATTTGTTGAGGGATTCTCAAAGATTTCACATCCCAAAATAAGGGTGTGAAGTTTGAGTGGAAATCATATTGTGAAAGGAGTTTCCAACACTTGAAGCATTTACTAACAAGTGATCCAATTTAAATATTGTTGATCCAAATGAAGAATTCATTGTATGAATTGATGAATGTAAATAAGGACTTGGTGGAGTTCTTAGTCAGAATGGACATGCGGTATGCTATGGATCAAGGAAATTAAAGGAGCATGAAAGACACTATTCTACTAATTATTTATAATTGGTAGCCATAGTGCATGCCTTGAATATTTGGAGGCACTACCTCATGGGAAAAATATTTGAGTTGAGGACAAACCATAGTGGAATGAAATATTTATTTGGACAACCAACTTTGAATGCTAGGCAAAGTAGGGGGTTGGAATTCCTTAGTGAATATGACTTTGATATAAATCAGATCAAGGGTAAAGAGAACAAGGTGGCAGATGCACTCAATAGGAGAGTGCATGAGATGCATGCTACAACTATTATCATGTACAAATTAGATTTGAAAGACAAAATTTTAGAGGCTGCAAACTCAGACCTACAATACATGGAATTAATGGAAAAATTACAGTAAGGTATTTTGTAGTAGAAAATTGAGAATTTTGAGTTAAAAGTGTTGGGTATGTGTTATATTATTTTCATGACTAGCTCTAGTGTCTGCTACGTTGCGTTGGGGGTTCGGGGGCAACGCCCCCTAATTTTTTTCCTTGGGAAACATGTCACCTTTTTTGTCTCGTTTTTTTATTTCACCTCGATTTCATGTCCATTGTTGGGCAGTTTTTCGGCACATGGTTTTTTGCTGATGGTTTTCTATTTCCGGTTAAAGAATTAGGGTTGTTGACTAATCCAGGTCATTGGATTAGGGTTTTGGATGCCACTGGATCCTATATGTATATTGTATTGTAAACAATGTATGATGTGGATGCATATAGAATATGCTGGTTTTCCCGGTTTGGGTTTCCAGGGGAAAAATATCTATGTAATGTGTGTATTTTCCAATGTATCTTTTCTGTTCTTTTACTGAAAATATGCTTGCGGTAAATAATTATACAAGGTTAAAATCTACAAAAAGAGGATGAAATTATCATGTACAGATGCATAATTTATGTGCCAAAGTTTCAGGAATTGAAAAATCCGATATTAAAAGAAATGCATAATGTGCCTTATGTTGGGAACCCAAGTTAACATAAAACTATTACAACTGTCAAGAGCCAATATTATTTCCCAGGCATGAAGAAAGAAGTTGTTGATTTTATTGCCATATGTTTGGAATGTGAAAAGGTCAAGGATGAGCATAGACACCCAGCTGGTTTGCTACAACAATTTCCCATTCCTGAGTGGAAATGGGAGGTTGTAACAATGGATTTCATCACCAAGTTGGCCAAAACAAACAAGCAACATGATTCTATCATGGTAGTGGTAGATAATCTTACTAAAGCTACTCATTTTATTCTAGTGAAGATCACTCAAAAGGAAATGAACATTACTGATATTTATATGAAAGAAATTGTTAGGATACATGGCATGCGTAAGACAATTGTATCTGGAAGAGATCCCAATTTTACATTAAAATTTTGGAAGAGATTATTCAAGGGATTTGGAACAAATCTGAATTTTAGCACAACTTATAATCCAGAGTTAGATGGGCCATCAAAAAGGGTGAATCGGGTGATAAAATAAATGCTAAGGATGTATGTGATGGATAAATGTTACGAGGACAATCTATCTATGTCATGGGGTAAACCACAACAAACATAATCGACTGCAGAAATCAACTCTAATCTCAAGTATGCTATATAAACAAATATGATAACAAGACAAGATAAAGAGCCTACCTTGTCCAGACATTTGATGAAGTCCACCGTTGAGCAGTTGACTCAAATAAATACACCCGCAACTTTCCCTAAAAAACCAAGATACGCAAGCATATGGTGATAATATATAAAGTTAGCACATTCAATAACACAATCCATCAATATTCATAACAAATATGCCCATGGAATAATAATTTAAATATTTGCAAGACATTAATTGGACGAGAAAAGAGTATTTCTATTAAAATGTAATCAACAGAAGTGTATGAATGACAAACTTCCGTGTCGGCATGGTTTAGAACCAAGAAACTAAGTCCCTTCCAGCTGGGCCTCCACCACTTCAATCCTCCACCAATGGCAAGCTCATTTAAGAGATACAATGAGGTTCTCCATAAAGTAGGGAAGATCTTGGGGGCTGAACAATGTGTTAATAATTAAAAGGATAAAGGGATGCAGACTCAATATGAAGTGAATAATTTCTCCAGAGTAAATTTTCTCTCAAAGTTGAATTCTTCTCCTCTTTTCCACAGCTTGGATATGGTCCATTTATAGCCTTCAAATGGAACTGAAGGGTCGAGTCAGAATGTTTCCAGTATATGGAAGGTCAATGATAATGGATATCGTGACGTGACATGGAAACCCGACACCATTTTTTTTATTTTGGGCACAAAACTTGATGTACAACCTGTGTATACACATGATGTATAACTGTTAGGGAACGTATATGTGGAAAAATGTTATTTTTAGCTCTGGGAACTGCAAAAAGGGACTTCAATCCTGCATAGGGAAATGGAAAAGGCCTTCTAAGAAAATTTACATAAGGTGAGGCAAATCTTGCTATAACAGATGCCCCCTAATGTGTGAGGTCATAGGAGTATCTGCGATGGCCGAAATACATTATAATACCAATAAGTGGAGTAATGGAGACCTAGCTAGACAAACTAGTTGCTCATGAGAATATTACAATTTGTATTGACTTTGCACACATGGATGCCATTTTGAATTACACTGCAGATCCATGTGAAAATATACCAAACAACTGTTCATAGCCATGAATAGGCAATAAAAGTGTGGCTAAATGCCATAGGATATCATAGTCACAAGTAAGGCCTAGTAAAACCAGTTTCAAAATCAATCTGAAGATATCTGTATACAATGGAGTATAATCTGATCTCCCATGATCACTGAAGTCACATAGGTACTAGTCCAATGAAATATAGAAACACCTCTGGAAAGCTGTATACATTGTGTGAAAGTATTCTACACGATCTGCCAAAGGTGCAAGTATACATCGTGTGAATAAAGGAGTTGAGGTCGAAAACAATGAGACTTCGTTTGATTACCAATCATTAAGGTATACCGTTAACAAACACGAGACAACCTACTGATAATGAAAGTAGGTATCAAGGCACCGAGTACATTCTTACAAGTGTTAATAAATATGTTGAGGTTGAACAATTGAAGAATCCATCGATCAAGAGACATTGATGTATTCCCAACTATCGATGGCGAGATAACCTACCACTAATGACTACAAGGCTCTAGGTACTCATAGGACTCTATGCCTCATTTCCAGAATAGATGGGCTGAATTCGATGGAAGGATATTCATTGAAAGGAGAGAATTAAGGAATCTCTCACCATTCAACATGAGGTACAAAGAAATAACTTGATTATTTTGAGTAATTCGGACGAAGAACACGTTCATGAACCAATGATCTTGTGTGTCTTTTGCATGCACCAAATGCAAGTGGTACACGAAAAATACCTTCTGAATAACAGCCGATAAGGAAAATTGTCGACAAAGGCAAGTAAACCACCAATAAGGCTAATGGCATCCAAGACACTATACGAATCCCAATGCGTGATTATATTTCTTGCCGTCGAACACAAGAGAAACCCCCCAGTCAACGACCAATGATGAAATGTCGACTACTGGGTTCAAGGTTACCTACTAATGATGAAAGTAGGACCATGGTGCACGATAGGACTGCAAATTCTTGTAACTTTGAGACACATTGAGGGTATGACCAACATGCAAATTCAAGAGTTCTGAGGAATGGCCAACACAGGCTGATAGACATCCTTTGAACAAGAGCATGAGACATATGAAATACTCTGGCAACATAGACTTGATGATGAAACTTTGTGATGTAGGAGGCATCAATCAAACTCTCCATAGGGACTGGAAGAGTAACCAGTTGGGGGAGTAAACTCTAACTAACAAGCTCAACTTCCTAAAGTCATGCTAAACCAAAATTTTTGATGACAAGTGGACTCAAAAGTTTGTGGTCTATTCAAAGGTGACATGACTGTTTCCAATATAAGATAATATTCTTTTCTCGCCCGTCTTTTTTTGTTTTTTCATAGTCAAATGAATGCTATGATACAGAGGAGGAAACAAGTGTTGCTAGTAAGAAACTAGTTCCAAAAGTGGAACATACCTATGCTCAATGAAAGGAGGTGCATGAAGGATATGGACACTCGGGGGAATGTTTCCTCTTGGGTATAGGGTGTCAAGCTGCAAAGGATATAAACAAGGCTCTGCTTGGATGATGATCAAAAATGCCGAGGTGATATGCTTATAATGTGAAAGTGAGAATTGACAATAGGTTCAATATTGCAAGCAAGAGAATGAGATGCAATTACAACTTAACGCCAAAAAATGTCATTTTTTCGTAAATTTAGTCGACCTGGTTTGAAAAAAGGGGTAAGCTTACACCAAATAGATGTCCTTTTAAATCCAATTTACGAGTGTGAAAGAGACAAGTTCACTCGACAATATTTTCTCTTTTTGAGAGAGTCGGAAAAGAGCTTAAACTAGACTCGTTGGGAGTCCCAGTAGGTATAGGTTAGCATGTTTATGAGTAAGAAATGAGGTCCAAATGAAAAGTCATATATTAGCTATAAGGGACTCCCAGTCCTACGGACAAAAATATCTACATGGGCACCGAATGGCGCAGAGGATCTAACTAGGGAACCCATGTTTGGTAAGTCTCTACCATTCAATAACGACACTTCTAGTTGTGGAAATAAGGTTCCGTGTCGCTACTTAATGGATTTGTACCTAAGGCATATGAGCTGCAGTCATAGTATGATGCAAATGTGCACAATGGATTGATGACCTATCCTATATGCTGGTTGACAAAAATACCTATCCAAAGTTACGAATGGGTGACATGGCGTGATAAACTGCAAGAATCTGTCGATAAAACCACCAAAATGAACTCCATCCACTGTCGTATTAGTCCACTACGCCAAAATATTAGCAAAAACTATGCAAAGTGGATAATTTTTTTCTATAAATAGTGAAAATAACCAATTTTCCTATACCATTTGTATTTTTTACCCAAATAGTGTATTTTGGACCAAATTGCCCCCGAATTTCAACTACTGATTGTGGGAGCCACAAGTGATGGAATCAACAACCGTTTGGACGAGGTAATTCATCTTGGTCCTCTATTTATTTCTAGTGCATTAGAAATTGCAATTATGTTTCCTTCTTTTAGTATTTCAAGGCGCAACTTAGAAACTAGGGTATACGTGGGATGTAGATCATCATGTCGCGTATACACAACCCTATAGACGACTGTGTAATCTGTAGTTCGTGTACAAGTCCATGGATATGGTTTTTAAAATTTTACTGACTCAAAAACTGATTTTAATCTTGTAGGATGGTGCTAGAGTGGAGAGAAAGAGAGCATGAAGAGGTCGATGCTGCAGTGGAGAGAGATCCAGTGGGTCCAGATGGAATTAAAACAATGTGGGCTGTATAAGTTTTGGGCTCTCAAAGGTATGAGGGCTCAAGTGAGACTGCTCTAGATATTAGTGAAATACTGAGATCTGGATACTGAGACCTTTAACCTTGATGGGAAACCATTGAGTATTGAATTTGAGGACATACACTTTTTGACAAGATTGTCGCGTCGAGGTGAGGTGGTCAACCTCAACTCCAGTGGAGTTGGGAGTGGCATGAACATAGAGGAATACATAGCCACTCATTGCATTGCAGGGACCGAGAAGGTAGGGATCCAACTCCTGATCAGAGCGATCAACAATATAAGTCTCAATATTTTTTTCCTAGTGTTGACATGGATGACAGGGTCGACCTATTTGCATCAAGAATTGAGGCCACTTATGTTCTATTCAGTGGAGTGCTTGCGACCCACAGTTTACAACTGGTGCACCTCACTGTTGGAAAACATGAAGAGCCAACTAACAGACTGCAAACTGGGTAGAAAGTGGAACTTTGAGTTCACATCTATCCTATATATTTTTTTCTTTGAGTGGGTTTTAGTCTTGGGCCCTAGAGTCGAGATTGTTCCGCATGGGCCTCGTGGTCCAGACATGGCACGATGGACCGAGGTGATGAGGTGACAGGGGGGTGGTAGGGTACCAACACCCTACAACGACGATTTTTTCTTTTGGTGGAGTTGGAAGGTGATGGATCTAGAGGACTACGCTTATGTAGGGATTGAATTAAGAGGAGATCCAGACATGCCGTTACCACTAGATTTCACCTACAGAGACATAGGTATGCAAAAGTTTTTGAATATTTCATTTTTTTGTATAAGAAAAAAAAAATATTTTTGGATGATGTCAAGTACTAACTAAACATGTATGTTACGTAGATGTGGGTCTGTTACGGCTAGACAGACTTCCAATACACTGACGGAGGCACCGGGGGGATGAGCCTATGGGAGGGGATGCCGATAGAGTGCTTCAAAATGTGCATGGAAACCTATCTCGTTTGACACAAAGGATTCCCATGGTTTAGGTAGAGGATCTTTCAGATGTGATGCATCGATAGGTGGTAGGTGTGCCCTGTGCTTGGGTATGAATCTTTCGGCGTCTCGCAAACGCCATAGTATGTTATCATGACACACATCCGATGCCACATACGTAGATGTCATGATTATTGTATTGATCGGTCGTATATGCATTTTGAGAGTGTGAGCCCCGATTTTGTACTATAACACCATATTTTTGGAGAGGTGAAATATATATAAAACATTGGTCTTCAGATTTACTTATATTGCAATGTGTGCATTGATGAAGGTGTTTTCTTTGCTTTAGTTATGTGACAAATGCCAATCTAAAACAAAATTAGCATATGCATATGATACATAATTAGAACTTCTGAGTATGTGATGATAAGTAATAAAATCAAAATGTCGTTCTAAAAGTCGTACCTGTAAGAATCATCGGAGTAGAGTAGAGTCTCTCACACGGTAACTGTCGTTCAACTGACATACTACTAACTGGGAGTCCATATGAACTTATAAAGAGAGAATACCATGTGAAATGGCATCGCGTAAAAGTTCTATAACGATTCTATATTCAACCAAATTATTCGTTGATGACCCTAGGAAAACACCACCTGAAGACACCAGTAGACCCTTGGGTGAGTAAACAACCCAAGTGACGGAATCCAAGTTCCGTGTATGACGACTAGCCCCATCTGTGAATCCTAGGTAGACCTAAGAATTCATTGACATCTGCCAACCAAGGGAAACCTCGATAAGCAAGCTAAAGATAAAAAGCGGGGAAAGATATATGTTGAAGGAAAATCTCCCTACGGACAGGTAGATCTCCTCTTGAGAGCTAGACTCTTAACTCTTAAGACAAAATATGCTTATCATGGTCACTGACTTCCTTTTATATCTAGATAAACTAACGTATGAGGAGGAAGGAGAAAAGAAGTACCTTTTTACCGGATTTTGTCCCTGCACGGTCCGAGTTGAGCTCCAATATTTCGCTCTTCGATAAGCCCTATAGACAAACAAAAGTACAACCACTTCCTACTCTACTGAGATTAGTTTGAAATAGATCTATCTATTAAAGACAAGTTCATGTGATATTAAGCACAAACTAGAAAGAAACAGGCCAAGCATATCATATTAATGAGAACAACAACGAAGGAAACTTACAACCGTAGATGCGAGTGCAGCAGCTTCATCAAGTCCTCCTTGTCTAACCCTTGCTTCAAAAGACCCACGATCGGAATGAAAATAACTTCACTGATTATTCTCCTCCACTTCATTGTGTTTCCTATGAGATCATAGGTTTCATGCCTTCAATCATTCCCCTTTTCACTATGAGAAGGCCTGTTTAAATAGGCTTGGAGAGGCCCAACTACTTGAGATATCTTTGGAGTAAGTTGAGGATTTTACTCCTTTAGTTATGGATCTGCCCTATGATCATGGCTTGGCCAAGGATTCGAATCCAACTGCCTTCAGATATTGAGAGGATCTTCCCCTCGTTCTTCTCAACAAACCAATTTTCTTCCTAGAATAGGTAGCGCTCTCTCAAAAGGGGTGTCAGAGAGTTATAGCGCTCCATGGAAATGTATAGGGGGGTGCCAACACTCCTGACAGTAGTAGCACTCCACAAAAAGGGCAGACACGCGTTATAACGCTCCCAGATAGTCTTTAGGGGAGCGCCAACACTCCTGAGAGAGGTATAGGGGAGCGTTCTCCTCTAAAAACTCAATTTTAGTGGTTCTTTCAGATGGCAAGAGGTTCATAAACCCAGTTAACCATTCCTCTTCTTCCAAATCAAATGTTTGAGGTGTTTCAAGTGTCTTTCTGATGTCCTTATAGGTACAACATAGGCATTATGGCAGTATGCTTTTCCTGACACTTGCAACACTTGTGAGCAAAATGTGACACTTGCGACACTTGTAATGACGACACTTGCGACACTATCGAAGTGAGTAATTTCGATGTGTAACAGATTGCCCCCCAAAGTATGAAGTTAGAAGACGAGAACTGATAACTGAAATGCTTTGTAGACTTTCAAGAGAGGGTATAGACGCAGAGAACCTGACAGAAGCTGCACACAAAAATCCAACAAATATTATGACATGTTTCAAACCCAAGGCAGGCATACCTATGCTTGGGTGATAAAGACTTGCAAGATATAGCCGCCATAAAATACACTGCGGATCCATAATTGTATTGATAAAAGGTATAGCCACCGAGGATACAGTGTGGATCTATACTCATATGACCTGAACTGATCGTAGCCATGAAGAATACACAGTGGATCCACGAGATGACAAGACATAGCCATGACCAATACAAAGTGGATCTATGTGACAGTATATGTGCCATTGTTCAAGAGGAACTCCTTTGCAACCTGGGAAAAGTACATATCAGAGTGATCACTCAACCCAGGGTCTTCTTACCGATCCCAATGTAGTATGAATCTAACCATGTGAATAGATGTACTGATGTCGAACATGGCATAAACCACTTGATTACCAGTCAATGATGTAAACCGTTAACAAGCGCGAGGGAGATCACCATTAATGTCAATGATTCCCAAGGTACTCTAGTACATTCCAACGAATGTGAATGGATGGGTTGAAGTTGAACATCTGTGGAATCATCTGATCAGAGGTCAATGATGTAAACCCACTGTCAGACGTGAGGAGGCCTGCCATTGAGGCATGCAGGTCCCAAAGTACTAATTGGTTTCTAAGTCTAGTTCCTGGATAATGTT
>SNQJ01S0015796.1:119213-131379 GCA_010110895.2 Picea sitchensis
ATACTTCCCTTGAACACTAAGGCACGACAGCAAAAACATGACATGGACCAAAACTTGATGATGTAGTGGATGTTGTGATTTACGTCAGGTGACCCAAAGGAATATAGGAAACTCAAAGGATTGGCTCAATGCAGAGGTTCAGTGGATTGAAATGCGTGCAAAGACAAGGTGCCGTGTTCAAGGGCGACCGTAAGAGTTACTTGGTGATGTTCTCAAAAATTGCTTGGCTTTCTTCTTTCAAAATTTTCCCCCATCTAGATAGATGAGTACCTCTTTTTGATTTAACGAGCTCGAGGAGGGTAACACATGCTCGATATAACTCACCTTCGGTAAGTTCCTCTTCCTTTGTTTAACGAACTGGAAGAAGTAAGGGTCGGTCCCGTATGGACCTGTCGATGTTTGTTTAGCGAGTCCAAAGACAGAAAACTAGAAGGTTTTTCTTGATTATAGAGTCTGGAAAAACACTTAAAAGAGAACTCTCTCAGTTCCTTTTTCGTAAAGTTAGTCTCACGAGGCCGAAAAAGAGATATAGACCAATCGAAAGATGCCCTTTCGAACCTTTTAACGAGTGTGAAAGGAACAAGATCACTCGATGATCTTTTCATGTTTAGAGAGTCTAAAAAGAGTTTAAAGATGACTCCAGGGGGTTCCTTTTTTGTGTGTCCATACGGGTCCGAAAAAGAGATAGAAGTTTACCCGGCGCATTCTTATATTCTCGAGCTTGAGAACAAGCTAAGACTATGCTCATGGATATGACAAGGTAAACAAACGATCAAAACTTCTCTGAAATCTGTAATGTCAAAACTGCAATCCAGAGGTTTAGTGAGGCCATCATATTTTTAAAGAAACCCAAAAGTAACTATACCTTTTAAAAAATGGAAATTTGTAAATAGTAATACAAGGAAAAATCTTCAATTACCATTTCATTTGCATGAGGATTTGTAGCAGTGGAGATTCTCATTTTGGAGGTGGATCTTGTTTTGCTTGTTACCGAAGCTACGGTTGATCATTTCTCTCGCCGCTTGGACCAGGTAAATCTTCATTTCCTCCTCTTTCAATTACATGGTTCAAAATTTGTTTTCACAACAATATTTGAATAAAAAACTGAAGCCCTAGGTCGTCCAAAAGAAGATCAAATCGACCCCTGTTCAAAATGATGGAAAAAGAACATTTGTTTACAAAAATGCCTTCAGGAGGTTGTAGCATGGATGCCAACACCTTGATGCTTGAGTGGATTGGTCGTTTTTGCTAAGGAACACAATAAGAAACCCAAAAAATTCCCACGCAACCATCGAACTGTGGATGAAAGTTATTTTAATTTAAAACATTTTTATTGTAGACTATGGGGCTGCGTAGTAATATTGAGTAATAAAAAGGGGTGTGATTCTTTTTGAACAACATAGACAATGAATTTCAAGTTTTTTTTCAATTACTTAAAAAATTGTCGAAAGTGTGAATAATGAAGTTTTTTGTTCTCTTTTTTTTGTTTGTAGGTGATTTCGGCAACAACCATGATTGAATGGAAGGAACGGGAGCATGAGCTCGCTGATTTGGCTGCTTTGCGGAGTCCTCGCACGCGGGCCACGTTGAGAGATTGTGGCCTTCTCAAATTCTACAAACTACAAAAGATGAAGAAAGAGATCCTTCTGCTTGAGCACATAATTAGTTTGTGGGATGTCGCAGATCAAGGGTTTCGAATCAGAACATAGCTTCTAACCATCGAGTTGGAATATGTATACTTCTTGACTGGCCTCTTGAAAAGAGGGGCTCCTATAGCTTTTTCTGGACAGAGGGCGCTTCCTGAACCTGTGGATGTGTACCTGGCACGTCATTGTGTCCCAGGAGCAAGACTGGTGGGAGGTAGAATCCCAATCAAGGATATCAGAGAATTACCCCTTCGGTCTATTGTCTTCACCATCATGAGTGTGACAGGAAGCACCAACGCGCATCTGGCGTCAAGGTCACAAGTAGCTTATGGTGTACAGTGTTTAGAGCCAACACTGTTTAACTGGAGCGCAGGGTTTCTTCGGAACGTGAAGGAACATATTTCGAGATGTAGAATGGGGCAGAAGCAGTTTGGATATGGTTCTTTCTTGGCCTCATTCTTCTTATAGTGCATCCCTTAGATGCAACCTCAGATTGCATTGGCAGTACGACCAGTGGGAGAACCACGGATGGAACAATGGACTAGTTTGTCTCCGAGACTAGTGGCAGAGTCAGAATTTCGCTTCACTGGTGACTTCTTCGCTTGGCTGAGATGCCAATATCTTTGGATAGAAGACTTTCCATATGCCGAGGTGGAATTTCACGGGAGTATGGATCTAATTCTACCAGCGAGAGAAGGTTGGGATGTGTCAGGTGAGAGACCAAACAATACCTTGTCTAGTGTTTTTATGTTTTTTAATGTATGTATATATATATATATTTTTGGGTACGTAGAAGAGTTTCTAATGGATGTATCATTTTCAACATGCAGACAAGGGAGCAGTGCGTCCGACTAAGATACCAGTACCAGGACGTCGCGGGGATGCTCAGGTTGCAGTAGATCTGGGGGCACCAGTGATAGGTCTTCGGGAGGTTGAAAGAAACCTTCAAGGCCTTATGATGGGCATCCCTCCTCTACGGAGGGGAGAAGTGCCCTTACATATACAGAGACACACCGTGGGGGTGCCTGAGAATGTTAACTCTCTACTGAGACAAGTAGGTCACGCAATGATGTGTTACTCTCAGCATAATGCAGTGCAGAGAGATTAGAGTCTCTCTGGTGATTATATATTTTGTATGACTTGTCGGACGATGTTGTATGGCTGTGAAGACCCAAAATTTTTCTCTTCCAAATAGTTTTTTGATGTAATCAAAACATTTTCAGTCACACTATATATATATACAGTTTTGAGTTTTTACAGTGCCAAAAGATTTGTAAATGATGATGTCTTTAATGTGATGTGTTTTAATTTAGATGTGGTGTACAATTTGTTTTCCTTCATGAAACCTTATCTATGGGCGAGATACCGATCCATGATGTAATTCGCTAACGAATCCGAAACATTGTTGAGTTCTCTTGGACTATGTCTGTATTCGATGTAATCAAATATTAATTCAAGACGATGAACCCGTAGGTGGAGACATAGCAGGATAGGATTACGAATAGCGTAGACACAATTAAGTTGGTAGACCACAAGTTGCGAGTCTAGGTTAACAATTATACGAGAGATACCTAGGGAGGAGGCTTGGGTCAAAAGTTTGATGACATCATGATATTCTGCCATGTTATTAGTCGCTGGTCCTAAGCAAATACCTCCCGAACTCACCAACTCGTCAGATTGGTAAATAATCCATGCTGCAGAAGCAACGTTTTGGGTGTGTCGACTAGCGCCATCCACAAACTCGACAAAGATAGGAAAGGAAGATGTCATCTACGCATGAAAACACAAGACATAGTTATGAGTGGCAAAGGTAAAAACTCGAGCACGCAAAAGAAACATACACACCAAACGAAAATACAATAATGTACAAAGTACACATGCTAGGTGATCTAGGCATAGTACTTTTTAAGGTAAAGCCCGTTCCGGGGCTCTCCCAGGGAGATTCCATCATAATCGACTAACTCGTAGGTGCCTCTGTGAAAAACATGTTTCACAATGTAAGGGCCATGCCACAAAGGTTCTAACTTACCTGTCCCTAGTTTGTCACGAGCCTGGTCATAGACGAGGACTAAGTCCCCTTCCGCAAAAGTCCAAGGATGAACGAATTTGTCGTATTGATTTTTTATCTATTTCTGATGTGCCTCGTTAATGAGAGCGGCATCACGATGTGTTTCATCCAGTTTGTTTAGATATAAGAAACATTATTCTTCGGCAGAAGTATGGGGTAGGAGTTCTACTTTAAGTTTCAGAGATGGAATCTCACACTTGATTGGTAAAACAACTTTGATGCCATACACTAACTAGAAAGGAGTGAGCCCAATTGCAGTTTTTATGGAAGTACGGTAAGTCCAGAGAGCGAAGAAAAGTTGTAGATGCCAGGATGTCTTATTTTCCCCTACCATATGTTGAATCATGGTTTTAAGGACCTTGTTGATGGCTTCAACTTGTTCATTGGCCTGAGGATAGTATGGGGATGAGTTTTCATGGCGAAAACCCAACTTGGCATGCAATTCACTCATCATCTGATTCTTAAAGTGTGAACCGTGATCAATGACAATGGCGCGTGGTATACCAAAATGAGTTATGATGTGGTTAAAAAAAAAAAGAGCCACATTACGACCATCATTCAAAAAGGTAGGCATAGCCTCAGCCCATTTTGTAAAGTAATCGATGGCGACAATTATATAACCGTGCCCCCCGGCTGAGGTAGTCTTACATTGCATGAAATCGATACCCCACTTGGCAAAGGGGCCAATGGTGATAACGGGGTGCAACATAGCAGGGTGGGTGCGTGCCTTGTTGTCAAAAGCTTGGCAGGGTGGGCATTTTTTCACTACCGCAATACAATCTTTGAAAATCGAGGGCCAAAAATATCCAGCACGTAAAATTTTCTGGGCTGTAGCCATCCCAGAAAGGTGACCGCCATAGGCTCCAAGGTGACAGTCATTTAGAACGCGGTCAGCCTCTTCATGAATCAAACATCATCGAAGGATAGTATCAATACCATAGCGATACAAGGTGTCGCCGACGATAAGGTAACAGTGAGAATGGTGGCGAATACATCGACGCTCTTCACGGGAAATGTTAGGCTGAAAGTGTTGGGTTTGGAGATAAAGGAGGATATCTCCATACCAAGGATCAAAGGTGCTGATGAGGAAAAGAGTTTCGCCAGGGAGAGAATATCTGGGCTCAATATCTTCATCAGCATGGGGAAGGTCGCAGATAAGCTCCGCAAACACCAAGGAATTTTTGGCTTTGGACTTTGCAAATTCAAGATCAAATTCCTGAAGGATGACGATCCATTTGGATTATTTTCCCCCGAGCACTTGATGTGTCAAGACATGGTACATGGGGTTCGAGTCCATGATAACAGTGGTGGTGCGTAGCAGGATGTAATGGCAAAATCTCTGAACAACGATGACGACTGCCAGAGCCAGTTTCTCTACATGTGAATATCGGAGTTCGGGTCCCGATAGACTCTTGCTCAGGTAATAGATCACATGTTCCTCACCGTTGGGGTCCTCCTAAACTAACACCATCACAATAGTGGAAGTGGAGGAAGCTAAGTAAAGGATGTAGTCCTTTGTATACTTTGGAGGATGCAACAAAGGTGCATGGGTCAAGTCATGCTTAAGAGAATCAAATGATCATTGAGCGATGTCATCCCAGATGAAAGGGGCGTTTTTCTGCAACAATCGCATGAATCCTTTAGTTATCTCAGTGTAGTTACAAATGAAATGGCAAAGGAAGTTTGATTTCCCTTGCAAACTTTGGAGTTGGGTCAAACTAGTAGGTGGGGGTAAGGCCATAATAACCTTAATCTTTAAGGGATCCACCCGAATCCCGTCCTTAGAGACAACGAAACCGAGGAGTCGACCAGATTCGACGACAAAAATACACTTATGTGGGTAGGTAAGTCGTCGAGGTAAGGTTCTGCAATATGCTTGATATCGTGGAAAGCGTACGACATAGCCCACTGGAAAGTAGCACCAGCATTTTTGAGACCAAAAGGTAGCTTTCGATAGGCGAAAGTTCCCCATGGGCAGATAAAGGCTGTCTTATGTTGATCAACAGGTAAATTTTCAATCTAGTTATACCCAGAGAAACCATCCATGAAAGAGAAGATTACGCTCCCAACACAATTATCGATGATCTGGTCGATGAAGGGCATAGGGTAGTTGTCCTTTGGACAAGCCTTATTGAGATCCCAATAGTCAATGCAAACGTGAATGGTCTCCTATTTTTTGGCAACCAGAACAAGGTTGGAGACCCATTCTGTCAAAGGGACAGGATAGATAAAGCCAGATTTCAAAAGTTTCTCAACTTTTGCCTTTATAGCTGCGATTTTCTTGGGATGAACCGGGCGGAGTTTCTATCGAACAGGATTCGCACCTGGGTAAGTCTTGATTTCATGCACGATGATCGAGGGGTTGATCCCTGGAATTTCTTTGTAGCTCCAAGTGAAGACATCGTGGAATTATTTAAACAGAGCGGTGTAAGATACCACCTCTTCGGGTGTGCAATTAGCACCAAGGTTAACATTTTCCACAATGCCTTCCTTGATTGAAATATCAATAACAATCGTAGTAGAAATATTACCTAGATTCCCCTCAGAAAGAGTATCTTGTGTGAGAATGGGAGATTGCAGAGAATTGGTAACATCAGGAGGGAAGAACGAGTGTATGTCTTTGTGAATTTCTTCTAGAGGCGGAAGAAAAGAGGATTGATGATGGTTATCATCCCAAGGTACATCGTCAATACTAAGCATTTCCATTATAGATTCGTCAGAAGGAAAAATTTGGGAAATGTAATCGATTGCAGACGACAGGGAATCCAACCATGACGGCATCGAGTAGGCATCGAGTGCTAATAGATGTGGGTTGTTCGGGGAGGGAGAGGCAAATTGAATAGAAACGTATGCAGCCTCGGCTGGGCTAAGTGGCATGGTGTCACCTAGTACATCGAATTCCATAGGACTAGGTGCAATCCAAGGGTCAGATGATTCCAAATATTGATAAGCCATAGTTGAAATCATATTGACGGTGGCAATATGATGTGTGGTGGGTGGAAGTGGTGTAGGGAAGGTACCCATAAGGATAGAATATTTCAACAAGCCAACACCAACGCTTTCATACGTAATCTTGTGGTCTCCCAAAAAAGGAATGTTGTTGGTAGCAGGAGCACGAGCATCGGGTGTACAGAAATCTAGTTTGTCGATAGTGACAATTTTTCCTTGATGAGGGAATTGTACACATCAAAACACCGATGAGGCGACGACAGTCATATCATAGAACTAACTTCTTCCAAGTAATAGGTTGTAATCGAGGGGGGCATCGACCACCTCGACATCAACATTAACGGTTTTTCCGCCCAACTGAACAACTAAGGATTGTAAAAGTCCATGAGGATGAAAACCTCGCCCATCGAAAGCGCATAACATTGTAGGGTATTTGTTAAGGGAAAGTGATTTTAAGCCTTCCCAACAAGCCAAATATGTGACACAAGTAGAGGCTCCCTCATCCAAGATAGTTTGGTCGATTTGTTGATTGTGAACAACAACATCGATTTGAAAAGCTAGTTGGTGGGAGAGTCGAGGCTGATGATCATCCAGATTAATCGTGAGGTTATTAGATGACTCAGGATCAAAAGTGCCGATGGCATCCAAGAGCGTTCTACGTTGACTGGGACAGTGTTGTAGAACTTCTAAAGCAGACATAACACATGGTGCTTGAGCCAAATCTTCAATGATGTTGTAGTTTTGGGCAGCCCGTGAACTAGGATTAAAGGTAGATTTTCAAATAGTGCTCTTAGGAGGGTGTAATATGGAGTCAAATGAAGGTTTCTCGATTTGGAGGACTAGCAGATGGAGGACTAACGGAAGATGGTGATGGGTCCGGTAAAGAACTGTTAGTGGTCTTCGGCTTATCAGGTTTAATCGGTGTGTCGTATGTCGTAGTGTGAGTGGTCGGATTAATCCCATTAAACATGTAAATGTGGGCACTTATCGAGGCCTCATCATGGGATTGGCTGGAACTGCCCCCTGGAGTGGGGGTTTGAGCAACCAAGGATTGCTGCTGTGGAAAAGGATGGGCAAGCACAACGGGTTGTGAATTTCCTTTAAAAATCTTGGCCACTTCATCGCGATGTGGAAAATCTCGGGTGTAGTGATCATCACCACAAATAAGACATGGGAATTTTGATTTCCATTGTGGTTGTTTTCCGGCAGCAGGGGTTTGAGTTTGATTTTTTGGTTGTTCATTGTTATTGTTTTTCTTCGGTTTATTTCTCATCTTCTTCTTACCTCCAGATTGTTGTGAAGGGGCCGATTGGACTGTATTCACCTTAGATACCTGAGTTTGAGGGGAGGTAGAAGAGGGTGTGGTCGAACTGGGAGCAGATGTCGAAGCAGACCGCTGGGTTGTTCCAGTCGACTGGGAAGTAGATTGGGTTTTGACGGAGCCAATAACTCCATCTGGATGCGAGGTAGACAATGGTTTGGACGGATCAGTAGTGGCAAGGGTAGCATTTGGTATCAATTCGTACAGAGTACCAGATTGGGAATAAACCAAATATAAGTACCGAGCTCGAGCAATAGCTTCTTCCTCGGTGACTACACCACCCATGGAAACATCACGAGTAATCGGGGATAACAATGATTTAGTGAACCATTCTGCTAATAATTGGTTAGGAATGATCGCTTTGATTAACCTTTGTCGTCGTCTCCATTCATGAATATGATCAGAGATATGCATAGAGTTCGTCTGATGAAGGGAGGTCAATAGTTCGGTACCCGTCTCGTATCAAATGGGTAGTTGGATGTGTGTGAGGAAATACATGGCAAGGGAGTTGAAATCTTGAAAAGAAGCAAGTGGTAGTTCAATATACCACTTTGCTGCAGAACCCGTAAGTGTTCGTTGGAAAAGATGCAAACATATAGAATCATCCATGAGGGAGTTCGATGAACACCACAAATGGAAAGTCATCACATGGTTGTTTGGGTCTTCTCCGGACTTTCCGTCGAATTTTGGAATATCAGAAGGAAGTTTAGCTGGAATAGCTGGCCAAACCNGGAATATCAGAAGGAAGTTTAGCTGGAATAGCTGGCCAAACCGGAGAATGAAAAATAGGATCATTCATTAACCGAGACAAGTCTGGGAGATCCAGAGTCGCAAGGAAAGGTAACTGTTGGTTAACCTACGGGTGATATTGGTGTGGCATAGGAACACCAGTAGGACCATATACTGGGTTAGGTGGATAATTGTAACCAGTGGGTCCTCCTGCATAAGGTTGATGTTGACTAGGGTACATAGGATTTGAGGGGGTTCGAGAAACATGTGCGAGTGGAGGATAACTAGATGGGTTTTTAGGATTATAAGCCGGATTTGGTGTTTGCCTATAAGGGGGGTAAAAATTTTGTCCATAAGGAGGATATAGATGAGTCCCTTGAGGAGGGAGAGGTTGTTGTGGAGCTTGAGGATTGTTTCCTCCCGAGAACTGTGGGTTTCCTGGAAAAGGAATATTCCATGGATTGAGCATTGTAGACACATTTTGTCCATGTGGTTGATGGTGGGCTCCGGTTTGAGGCTGCCCCATAGCATGAGGTTGTACTCCAAATGGAGGTTGTCCTCTGGCGGGAGGATGCCCCCCAAAAGGAGGTTGTCCTCCGAGAGGGGGTTGCCCCCCAGCATGAAGTGGAGTTCCTGGAATTTGGGAACTGGATGTAAACGACTGATCGGTGCTGCTTAATGGATTAAATCCACCAAGACCGGTCCCTCCGGGTTGTTGTATAGGTATAGAATTTCCAGGCATAACTTGGGTAGTAGTGACAATGGAAGAATTCAGTGCTCTGTACCCAAAATGAAGTGATGCTGAAGGTCTAGGTGTTAGTGGTGTGCCAATTGTAGCTTGGCTAACCACCACGTTACCGGAGGGAATAGTCAGAACGTGAGGGACCATTGTAGAATGGGCCGTCTGGAGAGAAAAAGTGGAACTTGGGCCAACAGATGACATGTTCGGATCAACGGACGGTGTAGTTGAAAAAATGGTAGTACTGGTAAAATGATCTAAGGGTATAGTGTAGGTAACATGCATATTGACACCTATTCCTGTTCTGTAAAGATCACGCACCGTGCGCGGTGGGCTTCGAACAACGTCTGCAGTCCAAAAGGGGTCTTCGACTAGAGGGTTTGAATGAGACCCAGTCGGAACGTCAGAAGGATTAACAATGACAAGTTCGCCAGTTGAATTCAGTTGGAGAAAACGCCTCTCATATCCTTCAGGAATACGGAAAGCCTCCAGAGACTCTGAAACAATTTGAAAATTCTCTAAAGAGGTGGGAACTTCCTCCTGGGAGGTTATAATGTCATGAACCTTGCTTTTTTGAGGAGATCCCTCCATAGAATGAGGGGGTAAAGGGGTAGTATCTTCCATATTTTCTGGAGGAAGTCCCTGTACCCTGCGCGAACGACGTGGAGGGTCGATGTTGGCGAAAAAAAACCGACGAAAAAAATCTATGGCCAACTATAAAAAAGAAACAACATATGCTAATAGAATCTAGGAATCAAAACCAAGCAAACAAAACCTTCTCTCGATGACCGTGCTAGTTGGTGATGAAATCCAACGTCGCGTGATCAAGTCAAGAAGGTTCTAGGATATGGTGGAACAGTTACAATGGCAACCTGCTTTACGAACTTTCACCTTGGTGCAAGATTCCATGCAGTAATTATGGATTTACCCTCCAAGGAGCCCGAGTGAGTTTGACCAATGTCTTCTCTAGGTACAGTGAGACTTCCCTTCACTGTCACCTTTTGTAAAACCCTAAATATTGTGGCTACTAAGGTCACCAACTTGCAGTCAGCCCCTGGGCGGGTACAGTCGACAGTCCAGTCTGAACATAAGGGCAGGGTATTTAGCCCGAAATCAACTTGAAAGGCTTCCACTCAACATTGTGGGTATACCTTCAAGCGACCCCCATAATATGATCCAACTACTACAATCAGTCAAATGACGGAGGGATAATCTCCATATCTTTCCCGAGTGCGACCTTGTGCATAACCCCTCTGTGAGAGGGGGATCCTATAAGACTTATACGACAATTGGATTTGACTCTCCCTAGCTCAGGATGCTAATGTTTGTTTTGGAAACTTTGGAGAGTTATGCTCACAGCCTAATCCAAAGTGCTAATCCTAGTCTAATGTTGGTGGAAGATCCTAGAAATAAAAAAAATGTTCTAGATAATTTTTAATTAGCATTCATTTTACAACTATTCTTTACTCAAAAGGGGTGTATGAAAGTGAAACGGATGGAATGATGACTCAATTCCAAAAAAGTGCATAAAATATGATAAGCAGTCGTTTCTTTTCGATGAATGTCTATTTAAGGGAGAGAGAGAGTTTTTTTCACTATGAAGCACTAATAAGGAATGTCCTCAAATGATTTTTCCTCAATCAAATCCAATGTAATGCTATAACATTTTAGAAATGTCTTCTAATATGAAAATCAATCACTAAGATGTATCTTTATTGTTTGTATGCGAATAATGATTAATTCAATATGAAACTTCTCTTGCCAATTTAACCTTTAGATCAAGGAGACTCAGACAAGCATAAGAAGGTTTCGCACAAACACCACAACCTCTTGCTATGATTGAAAACAAGAAGCAAAAAATAAAACAAAAGATAACAAAGAAAATAAAAAATTTCACACAAAAGAAAGATGTTTAAGAACAACGCCCTCAAAAACCAAATGAGATGATTCACAGATTTCTGATGCCCTTCACCAGAGTTCCCGCTCAGTCGAGTAGGAGAGAATAAAGCAGTGGATTGATTCCAAGTTCTCAACAACAAAAAAAACTCAAAATAAGGAAGAAGGCCAAAAAATATGAATAGAAAAGTGCTTAATTCTTAGAAGGAAGGATGTCAAAGTTCAATAGGAAGAGGCATTGAATCACAAAGAATGTCAGCAAGTGAAAAAAATAGGGTCTGGACCTCAGCAAAGACAATTTTGAAAGGTATTTTTGCAAAGGAGAGGCTGGCGCTCTGGTGTAAGGGACACCAGAGCATTATAAAGCTTTGCCTAACACCTTTAGGGAGTGCTAGCGCTGGGCTAACATAGGCATAGGGGCGCCAGGCTTAAAAAATTCAGAAAATTGACAAAAAACCAAAAATCCAATCAAATTTTTGTCAATCAAGATGCATGTGATAGACTAAGGATTTAATCAGCAAGTGAAACCAGACATACGGGGTGAACAAGGTCTAAAAGAACAAAGAGCAAGACAAGGTCTATGAGGAAAACCAAAACTGAAAGTTTTGATTCGTCCCCAGTGGAGTCACCAATTTCTGTTGAAGGAAAATCTCCCTGCGGACAGGGACATCTCCTCTTGAGAGCTAGACTCTTAACTCTTAACACAGAATATGCTTATCATGGTCACTAACTTCCTTTTAGATCTAGATAAACTAATGTATGAGGAGGAAGGAGAAAAGAAGTACCTTTTTACCGGAGTTTGTCCCTGCACGGTCCGA
>SNQJ01S0015796.1:131593-159686 GCA_010110895.2 Picea sitchensis
TCTCCTCCACTTCATTGTGTTTCCTATGAGATCATAGGTTTCATGCCTTCAATCATTCCCCTTTTCACTATGAGAAGGCATGTTTAAATAGGCTTGGAGAGGCCCAACTACTTGAGATATCTTTGGAGTAAGTTGAGGATTTTCCTCCTTTAGTTATGGATCTGCCCTATGATCATGGCTTGGCCAAGGATTCGAATCCAACTGCCTTCAGATATTGAGAGGATCTTCCCCTCGTTCTTCTCAACAAACCAATTTTCTTCCTAGAATAGGTAGCACTCTCTCAAAAGGGGTGTCAGAGCATTATAGTGCTCCATGGAAATGTATAGGGGGGTGCCAACACTCCTGATAGTAGTAGCGCTCCACAAAAAGGGCAGACAAATGTTATAATTCTCCCAGATAGTCTTTAGGGGAGCGCCAACACTCCTGAGAGAGGTATAGGGGAGTGTTCTCCTCTAAAAACTCAATTTTAGTGGTTCTTTCAGATGGCAAGAGGTTCATAAACCCAGTTAACCATTCCTCTTCTTCCAAATCAAATGTTTGAGGTGTTTCAAGTGTCTTTCTGATGTCGTTATAGGTACGACATAACATTATGGCAGTATGTTTTTCCTGACACTTGCGACACTTGTGAGCAAAAAACAACACTTGTGACACTTGTAATGACGACACTTGCGACACTATCGAAGTGAGTAATTTTGATGTGTAACAATATATACAGTAAAATACATTAGTATACAAAGAGTTACACCCAATATTGGGGCTCAAGTGTAATATATTTTCAAGTAGAGCCCATTTTTGGGCTCAATCAACATCTTCTCTTCATAATGTTCTAATTCATAAGATCCTTTTTCTAAGACATGTCACACGATATAGGGACCATGCTACATGGGTTTGAACTTGCCTGCCCCTAGTGGTTATTTGGCTTGGTCATACAGAAGGACCAAGTCACCCTTAGTGTACTGTCGAGGATAGAAAGAATTATCATATTGAACCTTGACACATTGTTTATTTGCTTCGATAGCCGTGGAGGCATCTCGACACTGCTCATATAGACTCTCTAGGTGTACGAGGCATTGCTCGATATTGGAAGTGTTAGGCAGGAGCGTAATTTCCAATCTAAGGGAAGGGATTTCACATTCAATAGGTAGGATCGACTCCAAACTGTGCACTAATTGGAAAGGAGAAAAATCGGTGGAAGTCTTAACTAAGGTTCGATATGCCCAAAGTGTTGGATAAATAATGATATGCGAGCCAGATTTGCTCTGGCTAGCGGTTTTCTGCAAAATGGTATTGAGAGATTTGTTCACAGCCTCTACTTGTCCATTTTCTCGGGGGTAGTAAGGGGAAGAATGATCATGTTTAAACCCTAGTTTCGATGCCAATTATTTCCTCATTTCATTCTCAAAGTGACTTGCATGATCAGTGACAATCTCACTTGGGATTTCCAACTTGGCTATAATTTGATTGAACACGAAGAATGCAACAATCCTACCATCGAATTTAACTATAGGCATGACCTCGACCCACTTAGTAAAGTAGTCTATGACCATGATAATGTGTTGATGCTCCACAACCGAAGTTGGGTTGCAGTCCAAAAAATCCACCTACCACTTAGTGAAGGGACCGACGATAATGACTGGGTGGAGAGGCGCTGGATGTGAGTGCATATTTCGAGTGAAAACCTGGAAGGGGTTACACTTCTTAACCACTTCGACATAATCTTTAAAAATATACGACCAAAAATAACCGAATCACAAAATTTTATGGGCTGTCACAATCCCAAATAGATGACCACCACAAACCCTGCTGTGGGAGTCATTTATATCCAACTCATCTTCTTCATGAGTCAAACAATGACACAAGATACTGTCTACTCCTTGATGATACAAAGTGTCACTGGCAATAAGGTAGTTCTTATCTTGGTATCATATACGCCGTCGGTCATCTCTCAAGAGATGCTGAGAGAACTTCAAAGTTTGAAGATATTCCACAATATCTCCATACCAGGGTTCTGATGATGAGACAAGGAAAATGTGTTCATCCGCATATGAATCAACATGAATGACATCCTCATCTAACCGAGGTAAGTCATATATTAACTCTGGAAAAACTAGCGATTTCTTGGATTTCGCAGAAGCAAAATCGAGATCAAATTCTTGTAATATGACAATCCATTTATTGTATTTCCCCGCTATGATACACCTAGTAAGGACGTATTGAAATGGATTTACATCGAAAAACACAATAGTTTTGTAAATCAATATATGGTGTCGTAATCACTGAACTGCATGAGCGACAACCAAAGATAACTTTTCAACATGAGAATATTTGAGTTTAAGGCCAACTAAGTTTCGAATAAGACAGTAAATGACATGCTCACAGAGCTCGTCATCCTCCTGAACCAACACCATACCAATCATCTCTTCGAATGCAACAATATAAAGCAAGTAATCTCTACTATATTATAGAGACTTTAGTAGAGGTGTTGATACCAAGGCTTTCTTCAAAGCATCGAAGGATTCCTGGGCTCACTCATCCCAGATAAAAGGAGTGTCCTTATTTAAAAGACGCATGAAACCCTTAGTAATATTGGCATAATTCACTATAATATATCGTAAGAAGTTATCTTTCCCCTGTAAACCTTGAAGATGACGAAGAGAGTGCGGGGGAGGCAATTGAAGTATTGCCTCAACCTTTAACAGATCCACCATGATCCCAGTCTCAGAGACTAAGAATCCTAGAAGATGACCTGACCTAATGCAAAATATGCATTTATGAGGGTTTAAACAAATGCGATAATGGAAAAATCTTTCGAAAACTAGCCGAAGGTCGATAGAGTGATCCACTCTCTTACCAAAGTGAGTAGCGAGATTGTCGAGATAAGATTCGACTATATGCTTGAGATCATGAAACACGAAGGTCACAGCTCGTTGGAAGGTTGCTTCGACATTTTTAAGGCCGAAAGGCATTTTCTGGTATGCGAAAGTACCCCAAGGAAAAATAGATGCTGTCTTATGTTGGTCCTTGGGCTTAATCTGAATTTAGTTATACCCTAAAAATCCGTCCATAAAAGAAAAAACTTCGCTTCTTGCACACTCATCGAGAATCTGATTAATGAAGGGTGTCGGTAAGTTGTCTTTATGACATGACTTATTCAGGGAAAATCCATGCATACACAAATGCTTCCTTTTATTTTATTCACACAGACGAGATTGGATACCCATTCAGTCAAGGGAACAAGGTAGATAAATCCAACGTTAAGCAGTTTTTCTACCTCTACCTTAATAGCAGGGGCCTTCCTAGGATTGAAAACTCTCGTTGCCGAACAAGTTTAGCATCTGGGTAGGTTTTAATCTCATGTTCGAAAATTCAAGTGTCGATTCCTGGCATCTCTTCATATGAACAAGCAAATACATCACATAATTATTTGAAGAGCTCAGTGTAGATCAAAATTTATTCCGACGAAGAATCTGCACCGATGTATACTTTTTCAACCTTACCAGGAATACGAGAGATATCGATCGTGACGGTAGGGGAGATACTCACCATTTTTACTTTGGCATAAATACCATGTGTATCAAGTGGAACTACGACATGACTGAATATCTCGCTCAAGGTAGATCTAAAATCATGTTGTTCGATTCTAGCAAGCTCTCGGAGAAAATAAGAGCAATGGTGCATATCATCCCATGGCCTGTCAGAACCATTAATGGAATCTACGATTGCTTCATCCAAGGTTAAAGTATCATTGAGGCAGTCACGTGAACAATACAATGAAGTGGCCCATACGGTCTTGAGAAAAATATCCTCCTCGGTCGTCTGCGAGGTGATAGTGTCCAAGTCGAGAGAACAGTCAAGAACAACCTGATACGCTATATATACTGCCGATAGTGGCATAGCCAATCCAGTATGTGACTGACCTTCACCCAATGCAGTTGAGGAAGGTAGGGTCCAAGGATTGTTAAAATACAAAGTGCGGAAAGGAACAAAAATCATTGAGGAAGTAGACCTACTGGACATGGCATAGATATGATGAACTGGTGCCATGAAATCGAAGGTACCCATAAGAGATGAATACATTATGACACTGATATTCTCAGTTTTCGGTTGAGAATTGTCTATCACGGGGATCAACGGTCCAACCGATGCATTGGGGCTAGCATATGCAAAGGACAACTGGTCAATTATCACAATCTTCCCATCATGAGGAAATCATAGCGTAAAGAAGATAGATGATACGATTGCAATCATAGCATAAGTCCAATTACGTCATAGTAATACATTATAGTTGAGGGGTACATCAACCAACTCAACATCCACCTCTACCATATTCCCACCTAACTGGACCGAGAAGGAAGGAAGAATACTGTGAGGGCGGAAATAACGAAAGTCAAAAGCAGTCAACATGGTCGGAGATTGAGAGAGGTTCAGAGAGCTGAGGGATTTCCAATAGACCAGAGACATCATGCATGTTGCAACGCCTTCATCAATAACAATACGTTTGATGGTATACTTTGAGTAACCCACGTGGATTTGGAATGCCACATTGTAAGGCAAGCGAGGCTTCACATCCGTGACGTCAAACTTGATAATCTTAGAGACACAGGGGTCTAGAGCTCCTAACGCAGATAAAAAGGCATTCTTCTATGAAGGACATGTTTGGAGTACCTCCAGAGCCAACATCGCACAAGGGGTTTGACCCGGATCCTCAACAATAGAGTAATTCTCGGTGGCTCTTGCATTAGGATTGTGGGTAGAGTGCTTGAGTACTCCTTTCAGAATACAAGGCGTGGGATCTAGTTTTTCGATCTGTAAAGGTGTCTCTAGAGGAGGGGGAGACTCTAGACCGGGAAAAGTCTATGAAGAAATGTAATCATGAGACTGAGTGGCTACATTAACCTAAAACTTAACCATATTGATGCATAGACGGTCACCGTCTTTCGCGAGTGGGTTTTTACTTCCACTCTCCGCATTTTCGACATTCGAGGAGCTCAAGGTCATGTGCTGATTATGTGGAAAATTATTAGTCAACACAACGAGCGGTAGAGATAAAATCCTTGAAACTTTCACAAGTTTGGGGCACAAGTGGGTAAGGTGATCGTCTGTACAAATCTTGCAGGGAAACTTCACCTTTCACCTTTATTTATATCCCTCATCAGCATTATTACTGAACTTCTCATTATTACTGTTGTCCTTGGGTTTATTATTATTCTTCCCACCCTTATGAGTGTTACCACATCATTTATTTTTATTCCCTCGTGGTTGTTGGTTACCATTCAGGTTGGTCGACGATTGCATATAATGTACATCCACCGAATGGGTGGGAATGGAGGACACAGACAAAGTTGACCCTCCTACAAACTGGTTTAGAGACAACTCTTTCAACTGGCGTGTCACCATGTTTGCATATTTCACATTGGAGGAGCCTACAATGCCATTGACATGAGGCCCATGATTTTTTCTAGGGTCATAGTTTGACCTTGGTGTGTCTAGAAGAATTTTGTATAACATCCCAGATTGAGCATATATAATATCTAACTGTCGAGATTTAAAAATCGCTTCTTTGTCAGATGTAACCCTGGATGTAGAAACATCCTTCGAAATATAAGGCTCTAGAGACTTAAGGAACCATTCTAGAAGGAACTCCAGAGGTATGTAGGCCTTGATCAACCTCTTCCATCTAAGCCACTCTTGGATGTGATCCGAGATATGGGTGGATTTGTCCTGACGGTAGGCCGACATAAGTTCTATGCCAACATCATAATGAACTGACAATTGGAAGTGGTTGAGGAAGACTAAAACCATATGATTAAAATATTTGTACATCCCCCTTGGTAGATATATGTACCATTTCGCTGAAACCCCCGTGAGGGTGCATTGAAACAATATTAAACGAATAGAATTGTCGTTAAGTGATTTAGAAGAACACCAAAGATGAAAAGTGGTGATGTGATCAATAGGATCCTCAGCAGTCTTGCCTTCGAATTTCAGAATATCCGAAGGAAGCTTGGTGGGGACGGGGGGCCATGTTGGATCATGACGCACAAGGTCATTCATTAATCTAAACAAGTCTGTAAAATTGAGCAGGGCCAGAAAAGGGATATGGGGTTGTGGCATATGGCCCCAGGCTCCTAGGAAATATTGTTGCTGGGGAATTGTAGCCCATCCAGGGTTCTAGTATGCACCATGGGCCTATCTAGGATTGTAAGACCCTCCTCTGAACTGATTCATGAAGGTTTGGTTGGTTACCATTCCGGTACGAATGTTATGATGAGGGTTGTAAAAATTTCCCCCAGTTGGAGTAGCTCTAGGTTGGGGGTTGCCCAAGCTATGAAATTGACCTCCTACGGGTGTGAATATGAAGGATAGAGGTGGGATTTTCATGCCAAACGTGTTGGTCAAAATTGGTGCAGAGGAGGTAGGTGTAAAGGATGGACCGTAAGCAATATCTTGTCTGCCAGGTTGAGCACTCCATATAGGAGCATTAGGACCAGGATTAGACTCGGTGTGAAAAGGAGGAAGGCCTCCAACTGTAGGAGTCATTTGTGGAATATGAGCACCGCTAAATTAAAATGGAGTATGTGGAGGAGCCATGCTCCCAAGTTCAATACTAGTATTCAGATTAGATGCTGGGATGGCGGATGAAAATTACAATGTAAAATTCGACATACCATGGAAAAAGGGCTAGAGGCCGTAGGGATGGATTGAATATTGTAGCCCAACGAGTGACAAAGGGACCCAAAAGGGTTCATGGATATTGGTTGAGTATTCACTATAGTTCAGACGAGGGTGATGATGGGAACTTCCAACACTACAACCATTGTGGTTGAAGGTGTCGAAGGAGTACCGTTAACTATAGTGGGTATGGGAGTCGAAGGACTCCCAATATCTTTCCGACTCAATTCAATACTCATCCTTGTATGATCACAAGTCTGGTAGGTGGAGGTGTGTGTACCATGTTTGATAAATTTACTCCTTTTAGAAGGCAAAGACTCAAGATGCGATGGTAATCGTAACAAACGGCGAGACCTAAGAGGAAGCTGATATGGCTCCATGATGACTCAATAATTGAGATATAAAAACAAATCCTAAGGCCTAATAGTAATCAAAGAGCACACTAAAATAAAAAAAAGGCCAATATGCACAAAAACATGATAAAGTGGTTTAAAGGGGCCTCCCTCCCTAAAGTAGGTATGCCTCGCCGAAGAGGGGCCTGAGACTCCCTGCAAAAGATCAGAGGTATCATAATCAATTATAAGGGCCCTCGTGGGCTTAACAACCAGTCGTTCAGATCCCCCCGGAATGGTAATCCTCCTTAAAGGTTGTGTGTTGTCCGACCCTTATCTGACCCAGGGTACCTGCAGAATAATCCCTGCAAGTAACATGTGGAACATATGTCAAACAACTAAGAAACCATGATATAACCGATGCATAGGCGAGTAGTCGTAAGTCAGGTCCACCGTATGGGCAGGGTAAAAAAGCTCAAAACCTCTAAAGCACCACCTCTCACAGAGGTAAAGGTACTAGCAAGATCCCCATATACGAATAGATCCACAGAAATATATCTGACATTAAGAAGGTATTGGGGGGATATCCCCTCAACCAACTTCACGCAACCTCGTGCTTAACTCCGGTGTAAGCGGAGCCCCCTAGCATCACCAATTATACAATGGATTTCACCACTCCCTTAGTCAGACACATATGTTGATTTAATAGCCTTGGAGAATTTTACTCACAAAATCCTATTGCAAGGCTCTAAATCCTAAGCTAGTTTGTGCACCCTAAAAACTAAAATATTTTCTAATCAATTTTAAATTTATCAGGTTGCTTTTAGTGGTCTTTCTTACTCAAAAAGGCGCGGTCGTGAAACTGATGATGTTATGACTTAGAAAGTAAAATAAATGAATATGAATAAAATGAAAAGTCCTAACTTCAATTCCCAATAAACGATAAGCTTTTCAAAATGCAATTTTCAATTTAATTCTGCAATTCAAAATAAGATGCAAACTTTCCATACATGTACTAATATCAATGATAAGAACCCAAAATATCAAATGGCAACAATGCAAAATGTTTATTATTTTTGTATTTTCAATATAAAAGAATGAAAATGCAAAGATCGAACAACAATTTGATATAAATATTCTACTGTATGTAAACAGAGACAAACCAAGTAGGATATCAAGAAGCAAACACCCAACCCAAGATGCAAGGAAAATCAATGAAAAGGATGATGAGAAAGAAAAACCACTTGGAAATTCAACCAAAAAAAGGTTTCCTATCACTCTACTGGCACATAACAGTCATAACATAGACCTAAGAAGACTCAACAACCATCAAAACTTACCCAACAAACATCAATCTCAGCAACCAAGCCTAGAAGAATGATGTACGCGACTGTTCAGGAGAAAACTGCGTATACACTTCCTACATAATGACAACATGCGTACGTATGCGAATGTCAGGAAAAAACCGTGTATATGTATTGAAACACTTCTAGGTTAAGGATAAGGACAAGAAACTCAGACTCAAAATGAACAGAGACTATCAAGCAATCAGACGAAAATAAACTCGATATAAACAAGAGCAATAAAAGGAGAAAAACACTCCAAACCCTGAAAAAAAGATTCTCTCCCTAGTATGGTCACCAATTCTGTTACGAGGAAAATATATCTATGGCATGGGGTAAACCACAATAGACGGAAATGACTGCATAAATGAAATCTAATCTCAAGTATTCTATATAAACAAATATGCTAACAAGACAAGATAAAGATACTACCTCGTCTAGACGTTCGATGAAGTCCACCGTTGAGTACTTGACTCAAAGCAATACACCTGCAACTTGTCCTCAACAACCAAGATACACAAGCATATGGTGGTAATATATAAATTTAGCACATTCAATAACATAATCCATCAATATTCATAACAAGTATTCCCCTGGAATAATAATTCAAATATTTGCAAGACATTAATTGGACGAGAAAAGAGTATTTCTATTAAAATGTAATCAAAAAATGTGTATGAATGAAAAACTTCCGTGTTGGCATGATTTGGAACCGAGAAACTAAGTCCCTTCTAGCTGGGCCTCCACCACTTCAATCCTCCACCAAAGACAAGCTCATATAAGAGAGACAATGAGGTTCTCCATCAAGTATGGAAGAGCTTGGGGGATGAACAATGTGTTAATAATTAAAAGGATAAAGGGATGCAGACTCAATATGAAGTGAATAATTTCTCCAAAGTAACTTTGCTCTCAAAGTTGAATTCTTCTCCTCTTTTCCATAGCTTGGATATGGCCCATTTATAGCCTTCAAATGGAACTGAAGGGCCAATTCAAAACATTTCCAGTATATGGAAGGTCAAGGATTATGGATCTCGTGATGTGACATGGAAACCTGACACCATTTTTTTAATTTTGGGCACATAACCCGATTTACATGGGCTACAATGGTGCAACCTGTGTATACGCATGCTGTATAACTGTTAGGGCGTGTGCATGTGGAAAAATATTATTTTTTAGCTCTGGGAACTGCAAAAAGGGACTTCAAGCCTTCAAAGGGAAATGGAAAAGGCCTTTTGAGAAAAATTGCATAAGGTGAGGCAAATGTTGCTATAACAATAAACCATCCAAATGGGAGGATTATTTGCATTTGGTGCGGTTTTCTTATAACAATGGGTATCAAGCATATTGATTAATTGGGTTGGTTTTCATTGATGTCAACCCTTGAAGAAAGTCCGGTAGCACAAAGGTTTGGGTAATGGACCCAAGTTTGTTTGATGGACAATGATATGACTCTTGATATATTTTTAGGTAAGACTATTCTATATGGATAGTACATGTCATGCCATTTCTGATGGTATGTGGAACGTCACATAACCCCTCACGGTTAGAGAGTTATGGCCATGTGAAGTTGGAGAACCCTCATGAGTCATCTAGAAGCCCCAAAAAGTCAAAGTGTTTGCAAAAGAAATTATTTAAATAATAAAGTTAATGGAGAACTCCCTAAAATAAGGAAAGTGGGATGCTACATGAAAGTTTAAATAAGAGGCAAGTCTCTCTCATTTAATCACACTTGAACATATTGAATATATTTTGTTGTGTAAGGCTTATTGCAAGCATTCATTGGTACATCTGAAGTTGCAAAATTTTGAGGTAGTACGAAGGGTTGACGGTGAAAGTTTCTGAATTACAACAAATACTAAAAACCCTAATTTCTGAGGCGTACGCGAGCTGACAGAGTATTAGGGTGCGTACATACACGAGCTGACAGTGTATTAGGCTGCCTACATTTGGGTAAAGCCATGGAAACTTGAGAAGGTGAAGATGCAGAGGTTCTATATTGTGATATCAAGCTCCCAGGATGGTCTACAGTGCTCAGATACATCAGATCTATCCATTGGTTCAAAAGGTATGTCTTATTTCTATGATCAGTTGGATTTTGATGTATGCATGAGAAATGGTTATGGAGATTTGAGGATTCTCCCTAGAGAGACTAGTGGCTACATGGGATCTTCTATATAAGTAAGATCTACAGAAATATAGTGCTGGTATAATTTATCACTAATACATCTTGTTAGAGTTGTGGCACATCTTATATTTCTTGGCATATGGCTAAAGGTTTTTATGGTACATAGTTAAGAGCTCTTGTATTTGTGAAGTGATTGATGTATTGGGACGCTGAATAGCATAAAGGGTTTGATGTCTGGATCATGTGAGGGATATTATACTTATTCATGATTACACACATTTATATGGCACATTACTAGAGAGAGATATAGATATTTTGGGTAAAGAGGATGCAAGCACATGGCACAGATACAGTCTAGATACAATGACATGTTACAGATCTATTTGAAAGAAGTTACAGAGGGTCAAAAGTTTTCAAGAGAAAGAAAACCCTAGTTTTCAGAAGGCATACGCAGGCTACATAAAAGTTTGGTCGTGTACATACGCGCGCTGCATAACATATAGGGCACGTACATACACGTGCTGTAGAACTACAGGTCGCGTACCTCTTGTATTTTGTTGATACATGTTCAGTTCAGGTACAGATTGATTACATGGAAGTTGTACAGGTTGGTTGTAGGTCAGTGGTACAGGTTGATACAATTGTACTGTGGTATATATCACAGTGATAGTGTGACAGTGGTTTCATCATTCTACTTCTACGTCAGGGTGGTTGTACAAGGCAAGGACAAGTGGTTGTAGCCACCTTCCGGTTGTAGCCGCAGAACATATGGGGTTGTAACCTCCTTCTAGTTGTAGCCAGAGAATTGGGGAGTTGAAGCTTCTCTCAGGTTGTAGCCTGAGAAACTAGGGGGTTGGAGCCTCCTTCCAGTTGTAGCTGTAAAAAAAAGGAAGTTGGTGCTTCCAATGAATGTAATTCTTTAAGACATGTAAAAAAAATCATTTCGTGGTTTTCTCCCGTTTTAGGTTTCCACGTAAAAACACTAGTGTACTATATATGTGTATGATTGCTCATTTGTTCATTGCTTATTTACTATGCAATTACTGATGATAATGCTACATTGATATTATATGGTAAAAAATGATTACATTGCTCCATTATTGATTCACCTCCCCTCTCAGTAATCCAACAAAGAATATCTAAAGATGAGTCCATTTGAGGCACTTTATGGCAGAAAGTGCAACACATCAGTGAGCTAGGACAACCCAATAGACAGAGTAGTGGTTGGATCAGAATTACTCAGGGAAATGGAAGAGAAGACGATGATAATAAAATAGAATTTAAAGGCTTCCCAAGATAGGCAAAAAAATTATGCTGATAAGGGTAGAACTCACAGAGAATTAAAAGTGGGTGACTAAGTGTTCTTAAAATTAAAGGCCAAGAGAAGTTCCCTGAAGTTGGGAAATTGTTCAAATATGGAAACTCGTTATTATTCTCCATTTGAAATCCTGGAGAGGATTGGTCCTATAACATACATGATTGATTTACCTACATCAATGTGTATACATAACATGTTCCATGTATTATTTCTTAAAATTTATGTACCTAATGATAATCATGTCATTGATTAGAATGTGATTCAGGTGGAACAAGGAGGTGACTTTCAAGTGCAACCAATTTATATATTGGATCAGAAGATCAACCAGCTCTGGAATCAAGCCATAGGGATAGTAAAGGTCCAATGGACCTGGTACGGTCCTAATGATGCAACTTGGGAGCATGATGATGCTATGTGGGTAGAGTATCCACATCTGTTTGTGGACTTTTGAACTTTTGACTATATATGTGTATATACCGCATTGAGTATGATGCATCAATAAGGGGAGGGGAAGGTAATACCCCTAGGTCGAACCCCATTGTAAATACAAATGAAATTGTACATATAGGCTGGTGAACTAGGACACTTTGGGGCCAGTGTGCCTTTGTATATATGTATTTTGAGGCCATAATGCCTGTGTGGTTATTAGGCTAGTGAGCTAGAAGATGAAAGGCCAACAAGCCTATTTTTTTTGTAAAATGTAATCACACTTAGTTTTTTAATGAAAACACATCACTGCTGCAAACCAACCATGTAAAAGAGTATGATGGGATAAACTCCACCAGAAGAGTATGGGAAAAAGGGGCTAAGCTAAGGGGATTAATCCCAAAGGGTTATTTTATTAATATTCCTAAAAATATAAAGTACAAAGTATGAATATTTTGTATATCCTAAGTCCCTATGTTGGGAAATGTATTCAATGTAGACCCAAGCTAGTTCCCAACATGACAAGTGTCAATTTGGGAACATGCAAATAATTGGGGGGATTTAGTTCTGTTGGCCATCTTTCAATTATCATTCTCACCTCACCACCTCCATACTATTTCTATTCATACCTTCATGCTACTAGTACCTATACTAGGACCAAGGTTAGATTTGGAGTTGGACTGAAGAGGTGGGTTGTCAAGTCTGTAGGATGTTGAAGAAGCGGGTTGTCAGGCTCGTGATAATTCTCTCTAGGTGAGAGAATTGCTACAAATTGTTTTTTGAAGTTGCCAAAATGCAACTGAGGGCTCTGAGACTTCCTATCTGGCTTGTTGCTGAAGCCCCAGAAAAGAAGTGGGGAAGTTGAAGGAATGTTGAGTAGAGAAGGGACACACTTACTAGGGTGGGACAATCATGTGTGGAATGAGAGAATGTAGGCTGTTAGTTTGAGTTGGCACCCGTGTCTGATTTTATATGCTTTTATAGATACCTTATTTTGGTTAGAAATCCTTAACCCAGTTGGATTTTTATCCCTAGCTCAAGGGTGACCCACTACTGAGAGTTTATGAGCGGTGTGGTCTAAGGATGGGAGGAACATGGAAGGTATGCACATAGTTCGTGTTCTTTTTACTAAAGATAATTTTAACGTACCCATCCACCCTCAAGATGGACACACTAATATATAACGTATCGAGCCACCCACAGACTAACCACGCGAATCCAAAAACTCGCTTCTGAACTGATTTCGAATTCTAATAACATTTAATCCTAAATCAAGCATGAAATACCCACATGCATTAATCAAGATCCATGATACAACATAAAATAAATAAACAATGTGCCATGCACACCAAATAACCATCAGACATGCACATTATAAATACATATCTCAAAGATAATTAAATACACAACGGACTATAGATTATACGAAAAACACAGAGATAACTTATCTTTTCAAGAAAACATTCACCAAATGGATGCAGAACAAGGACGCTCCTCCCAACCATAGACATTGCTATTCATTTACTCTCAACAATAGGTCACCCCCGATCCAGGGATATGAATCCACAAGGACGGGTCCTATGACAAATATGAAACACACAACAATTGGCTAACTAGCTCTCAGGTTTCCCAACCACACAACAAATCCAAATTTCCATGTCTCTTTTCCCCTAAGCCTGCACAACCCAAGAAATGAACACCTTTCTCTGCCATGTAGTCCCTCAGGCTATTCCATTTCTCTCCACGGCTCCAATGCTACTGGTCAGAAAATCTCCCTGCTAGAAACTCCAAGGATTCTCAGTTGTGGACAGTTCTTTCCGAACTGCCATCAATATCATGATCATAGGCATCCATTCCCTCCTATAATGATCAATAATCTATTACAACCATATAACAATGAATCTCCTCCTCCAACCATTCGTTTCCATGCTTCCCCAAGAGCACACGAATTCAACAAGAGTGAGGAGCCCAAAAAGGAAAGAGTGAAAAGAATGATGAACCATGATTGAGTGGGTGAGTGAGTGAGTGAACACCCAAACAAATCAAAGATGCGTTTATATAATTACTTGGAAATCAAGAACAACATGGCCTCCCCCAAGAAGCTCATGTAGCCCCTTTCAACTTTACCGGTTCACCATTCTAAGTCATAATTATATAATACATTATAGTTTGTAAGGGTTAGAACCAGGGTGTTACATCCCCCTCCCCTTGTTTTGACACTTTCCTCAGTGTACAACACCATTCCAATGTTATTAACATTACAAATATAGTCTCTTTGGCCTTAATCCACACATGCAATCCAACCAACTCTTATATACATAGGCACTCTGACCTAAAATTAAACATGCATACATGGACATTCTGACCCAAAACATGTATAATGATCTTCATAATTTATATTTTTGGTAGCGGTTCCAACCAACAATCTCTCCTTCCTTCTCAACCTGCTCAACCTAAATAAATGAACCTCTTTCTCTTCCCTGGAGTCCCTCATGCTATTCCACTTCTCTTCAAGGCTCTAGTGCACTCAGCCAGGAAGTTTCAGAGTTGCAGCTTCCAGAACTCCAGCTGTGACGAGTCCATTGGAATTTCTCCATTCCTTGCCTTCATCATTGAGCTCGATTTCCCTTTGGTGTTTTTTCTCGCAAGCTTGCAACTTTGATACCCAACATCTCATCTGTATTATAAAAATACAGTCATCATGAGATATTTTTATAACAATTTCAATCATAAATGTCAAATTTGTTTTATACAGGAAAACATAGTTTCCAAGCATGAACTTCCAACTCATAATTCATTTGGCTCTTGCAGCCACAAACATCAATATTTATTATGGCTTACAACAATGCCATACCTAATACTTATTCTTTTAATTTTCTCAACCTTCAATCAACCAAACCAATTGTTAGCATAATCATGTAACAATGTGTAACTATTAATTTCTAAAATCTGTTTTATATAGGAAAATAAAATTTTGAGGCATGAATTTTCTTCTCATCATGTTTGGATATTGTATCAACAATAATTTGTCTTATGTATGGGCTTGCATCCCTTTCACATCCAATACCATCCTCCCTACAACTTCCTCAACCTTTCATTTGACCACACAAACTGTTAGCATAACATAACAATTTGTAATTAATAATTCTTAAATTTATTTTATACAGGAAAAATAAAATTCTCAGGCATGATTTTTCTACTCTTAATGTTTGGATTTTGCAGTTTTATATATCAATATTCCTTTTGGGCTTACATCCCTTCCATATCCAAGACCATCCTACCTACAATTTTCTCAATTTACACTCAACTCAAAACAAATGTCAATATCACACATATGTATATTTCCATGGCAACAATTACAAAAAAAATCACAAAGTGATCTCAGAATTGTTTAAAACAACAATTCAATCACTTCTATTAGTCCAACTATTAATTGGAATGAACCCATCATTCTATACACATGTATTATCAACCAATATTTTCTTTCTTCTATCCATCAATATTCTTATCACTCTGTTACCCCGACATATCTTTTCCAAAATTTATCATTATGTAACTACTTTAACCTGCAAATTTTCTTGTTGCGATATCTAACAACTCCTGAAGTGTTTTCAACTTCACGAGTTAGCAATACTCACATCGTTTCAGCTGTTAGCATACTAATTTCTATGTTATATAATATATACATGCATTCACCAAAATGCATTCAATAATTCCTGTAATACCACTTGTAACATTTTCAACAGCTCCGAAAAGTGATTAGAATTGTAACAACAACAATTCAATCACCTTCAACTAGTATTCATATTAAATATAATGCAACTATCCATCATTATGTATTTTCAGCACAACATGATTTTAATAATGCAAAAAATAATTACCAAATAAAATAACAATCGATGTGCCAATACTCATTGCCACATTTACACAATGCATCCCTGCATTGACTACATAATACCACATAACTATGTCATGTATTCACTAAGGTGAGTTGGAAGGTCTTTCCAACGCCTCAACACATCATCCACAAACTTCCTACTGCTTTCCTGACTATTTGGATACCTTCCTTTTCAACCCAAACACAACACCAATAATATAATTCTTAAGTGCTCTTCAATGTCGACAAGGAGGTTGCAGTCCAAACATCGGATATACAGTAGATACCAGTGAGCACTCACATAGTGCTATATCCCTTCCATATCCAACCATATTATGGTCTCACACATGACTAACTCTATGCATATTCATTGTTATAGAAGGAGTATGTCTCCTAAATTAACCCGGTTATGATTCCATAACCAATCATAACACAATATACAACTAACAATCTATCTAAATACATTCTAGCATCAATAACATTTACATACTCTAGGTCTTTGACCATTACATATTGATTTAAATCTTGAAAAATTAACTGAGGGAATTTCTTACCTCAATTCCCTTCAACATAGAAGCAAACAATTGCATACCTGGATGGTTTTTATAAACCTACTTGATTCTACCTGATCAAGTAGTATTTGTAGAAGCTCACATACTTCCTCCTTCATCATTTTGATCACCATTCCTACCACCCTCATGGGTCTTAACATAGATGGAAATCACAAGCAGTATCAACATCCACATATTTAACCATGCTATATTATTTTTCATGAATACATAATCCATTATTAGTCATACTCAATTTACATAACATCATTATTTCATAAAAATAGACTATTCTAAGTTCACAAGCATATTATATGCATATCCAAGTATGTACATATGCACAATTACACATTCAATGCACCAAAAATTCACTGTCATCATGCCTACTAATGCATATGCATTCTAAATTCATTGTATGCCTCATGCACTCTAGTGGATTTATGTTTCAATTCACTTATTTATTTATGTTGTAGCTAGTTTTCCTTGAATTCCTTCAGATCCTTGCTGCCTTGTGTGCTCCCATTCTGCTCATCTTCACTATTGTTCCCTAGTCTGAATACTTTCTAGCCAAGTTTCACTTGGCCATTCTGCAATTCAACCAATGTACTCAATTTGTAGCAGCTTCTTTTCGGTAGTCATATCCAACTTTAACTTTATGAGACATTCCAACACCCTGGAATGAAGTATCTCAAAACATTCCATCACTCTACTACCACAACATTCTTGAATCAAATACTATTACTCCTAGTTGTCCATTAGACTACTTCTTTCACACTTAAGCTTTGCAACTGTTTACACCTCTCTTCCTTCAAGTCTAGGCAGCCATACTTTTCCTTTATATTCCCATTAATGACATTATTCACTTGCTAGCTTCATGTCTTATGTGAGGATTCTTGCTTTTGTATTTGCAATTCATTCAGATTCTGTAGTTGTTGAATACTACTTTTGTTCCACTATTCTTGAGTTCTTTATCCACTTTTCATCACTTTCCCTATAGTTCTTTATTGCCTCAACCAACTTCTACAAGCTCTGTCATGCTTACATGACTATGATATCTAATCCTAGGCTTGAATTTATCTGATTAAATATCTAATTCTGCCAAATCTGCAACCAACAAATTTTGTTAGAATTATGCGTCTCAATTTTTTTTTCCAATTAATGCTACAGGTCCTTTTTCTGCTCAATTCATGTAGCAATATATCCTCATTCTCCAAATTATAATAATTCAATGCTATTCTTCTTTGAGTAATATTTCTAATGATTATTCCCATGCCCCAATCCAATCTCCGTGCTGAAAGTTAGGGATTCCTGAAAACACCACTTTCACCCTTTTTGTGCAAACAAGATCTTGTAGCGACAATGTAATGGTTGTGTGCCAATATTTCCAAACTATTCCAAAACCCCTTCAAACTTCTACACAATTTGAATTATGCACATGCGCTTCCTTCAATCCACTTTTCTTGTGACTGCGGCTCAAAACCACGGGCTTATCAACTCTAAGCGATTTTCCTTTAACACTTTTCTCTTTATTCTTCTACACATGACCTTGTTCGAAAGTGTCCGTGGGATTGTTCACTTCTAGGCCCTTCATGCCTCTAATAAGAAACTTTACCTTATCACATGATCGACGCTTGGAACCAAGTCCTTCGGACTTTGGTCTTTGACCATTCTCCCTTTTCGATCTTCCAACTTTCCTGGATTATACTTTCACTGAAGTACTTATACCATCTCCATCATTAGATCAGACGGTTGAGATTTAATCTCCTGTGGGATGAACAATCCTGGTTTCTTTGATGAATTCAATGAAATCAACGATCATGACTTAACCCGTTGTTGAGATGGATGGTCCATATTTATTTTGGGACTTAGGCGCTCTGGGACTCCAGGATAACACAACTCTTGAGTCGTTCAACTTCCCTGGAACGAAACCTACCAAAGTGGTCATAAAGTGACGACGACTTCTTATCGTCGGTTAACACCTCCCCTTATGCTATCCTTCCATCATATTAATCCAACGTTTATGAATTAACAAGATGTACGGTCCTTATTCACTTCGGGACTTCGACACTCTGGGATTCCAGGATATCACAACTCCCAAGTTGTTCAAATCCCCCGGAGTTATACCTGCCGAAGTGGTCATAAAGTGTAGGCAACTGATGGTTTCCAGTTAACATTCCTGCTTACTCTGTCCTCCCACTTCTTGATCGAACAACCAGGAAGGATCCTACCAAATCCTGATCTACAGTTGTCGGGAATTCAACACTTCGAGACTCCGATATATTACAACTCTCCAGTTTTTTAACTCCCCAAGATTTATACCTACTGAAGTACTTACGACCTCCTTCCACTGCTTGATCCAACAGTTGAGAAAAGTCTTGAATGGATTTAGATCGATGGTTTGCATGGATTTACTACTTCGACCTTCAATACTTTCACTAATAGTGATGATGGGCATTCCCAGAGGCTATAATCTAGGAGATGACATGGCATGCTTATGTCACCTATTGTGACATGGACCCATAGTATGTGTGTTGTGTGTCACCTTGATTCATGACTTTCACAGACTAAATGGACCTTGACACTTGTCACTAGTTAATTGGGCCGCATGTCATATTTGTCTTCTGCCACATGTCTCCCTCTTGGATCATGGCTCTAGGCTGCTTGATCTAACAACTGACATTTCTCCTGAATCCTTTCTTTTACCTGACGGTTGGTGAGATTTCGGGGCTTCGACTCTCCGACACTCCGGGATACTACGAATCTTGAGTAGTTCAATTTCCCCCAGAGTTATACATGCTGAAGTGGTCATAAATTAATGATGGCCACTTACTATCGATTAACACCTCTTATTACTTTATCCTTCCACTAATGTTAAATCCGATGGTTAACATTACTACCAAATTTCTTCCCTCGATCTAACAACTGGCAAGATTTCGTGACTTCAGCCTTCAGAATTTCCAAGACTAAAACTTATTTACATCTGGAGGGTCAACACTGGATGACCATGATCAACAACGAAGATTTCAACCGAACTTCCTATCAGATCAGACGATCGACGGGATTTCATGACTTCAACCTTCTACATTTCATGCTTCTTCCCTGCCTCCCATAATCACCGAAGTGGAAAAGTTTTAGATTTTTCTATCTCCTACTGGCTTCGATCAACGACTGATGATCAACCAGTTTGATCTTATGGTTTGGACCTAGTATCTCCTAGTATATGGATTCACCTTTATCTAACAGTTCTTGTTTACTTGACTCCCAATCTAAGGATCTAGAGCTTCCTTGATTCAATGGTTTTGATCACTCCCAAAATTCAAAAGGGAATGGTCACGATTCCATGATCCTTTACAAGGATCTCTGTCTGCACGACACTCTGGCTTCTGCATGATTTCTACAATGCTATCTCTCCTGATATTTCATTCAACCTTTCCAAAGGTATTAATGCTGTGTGCTATGAACCCATGCAACCTAATATGCTACCTCTCATGAGATTTAGGTTTATATTGGATTCCTCTGCACCTCATGCTACAACGACCATTAAAAAAATTAGGAATTTTTAACCTTCTAAGTCGAACTTAGATCTACAACTTTGCATATTGAACTCATTAAACTTCTCAGACAATCCTAAATTATTTTAACTCGAATTCCCCCCCCCCATTTGGGGATATTTCTCTCTAACATTTTTGTTTTTCCCCAAATTCACATAGTTTGAAATCCATGACAACAAATTTCTCAAACTCGCACTCGTTCTGGTCCATGATAGCCCGGTGTGTCAAATAAAATCTTTGATACCAATCTGTAACATACCCAACCACCCTCATGCTGGCCACACTAATCTATAATGTACCCAACCACCCATAGGATGACCATGCTACTCCAAAAACTCACTTCTGAAGTGATCTTGAATTTTAATAACATTTAATCTGAAATCAAGCATGAAAGAGTCACATGCATTAATCAAGATCCATGCTACAACATAAAATAAATAAACAATGTGCCATGCACAAAAAATAACCAGCATACATGCACATTATAAATACATATCTCAGAGATAATTAAATACACAATGAAATATACATTATACAGAAAATATAGAGAGCACTTATCTTTTCAAGAAAACATTCACCAACTGGCTGTAGACCAAGGACGTTTCTCCCAACCATAAACAATGGTGTTCATTTACTCTCAACAATAGGCCACCCTCGAGCCAAGACTATGAATCCACAAGGACGGGTCCTATGAAAAATATGAAACATAGAATAGTTGGCTAACTAGCTCTCAGGTTTCCCAACCACACAACAAATATGAATTTCTAGCTCTCTTTCCCCCTCAGCCTAGACAACCCAAGAAATGAACACCTTTCTCTGCCATGCAGTCCCTCAGGATGTTCCATTTCTCTCTAGGGCTTCGGTGCTACTGGTCAGGAGATATCCCTTCTGGAAACTCCAAGGATTCGCAGCTGTGGACAGTTCTTTCCAAACTTCCATCAATATCATGCTCATAGGCATCCATTCCCTCATAGAATTATCACTAATTTGTTATATCCATCTAGCAATGGATCTCCTCCTCCAACCATTCATTTCCATGCTCCCCCCAAGAGCACACGAATTCAAAAAGAGCGAGGAACCCAAAAATGAAAGAGTGAAAATAATGATGAACCATGAGTGAGTGAACCCCTAAACAGACCAAAGATGGGTTTATATAATTAATTGGAAATCAAGAACTACATGGCCTCCCCCAAGAAGCTCATGTAACCCATTTCCTCCATAAAATCAATTATGGGTAAATAAAATATAATAAAAAGACTTAGCCCCTTAAGCCCCCTCTCTCGTGGAATCATAGCCCCCTATCTCTTTTGTCCTTGTCCGTCTTGCAACCAACGATGTATTTTATTAATATATATAGATGTATTACATTTCTTAGGCACTCTGGCCCATTTTCAACTTTACCGGTTCACTAGCCTAAGTCACAATTACATAATACATTATAGTTCATAAGGGTTAGAACCGGGGTGTTACAATAAGTATCTACTATGTGTTAATTTATGTGTTATGTTAATATTTATGCATTTATTCTCATGGGTTTTTCATGTACATTTTGTATTTATATATCTATTATTTTTCTACATTAATATATGCAATTGTAGAGTATTTTTGTTAAATAAATGGTATCATAATTCAAAATTCATATGCGACATTTCCCATCTGGGGTTTGGGGATGCTACAAAATGTAGAATTTTTTTCCAAGGAATATTGGGCATCTGAAAATCTACTTTTGGAAAATTTAAAGGACCTCTATGTAATTGCTTTCTTATTTGGGCACTTGTTCCTTTTGTTGAGTCTTGAAAAGCCATTGATGGGCTTGGTGAAGAGGGAAACCGAACATCATGATATGAAAGAAACTCCTCAGAGGAGTCTTGATATAATTCTTCTTGAAGATATTGAATCCTTTCAATGGAATTGCCTAGGCGTTTAAAAGATCCTTCAATAGAATTGCCAGAGAGTTCATCCTCCCAAATATTTTGTGTTTCTTGGATATTTTTGAGGTCATCTAAACATATTTGAATAATCCTTTTATAAACCCCATGCATATAGAACAAGCAACAATCTTCTCAAAACTTCTTTTCAAAACTTTGAACCATGCAAACTCTGGTTTCTCGATCTAATCTGAAGCATGGACTCAAATATTTTGAAAATAAATGGCTCCCCAGTGGAGTCACCAAAAATGTTGATGTTTGAATACGTTAAGACCGAAACAACAACCTCGCAAGGATATGAATCCCCCTGCATTTTTATAGAGGTGGTACTCCTCTTTGGATAAAATAGATATCCTGAATATATTAGAGTAGGATGAATTCTTAGACACCAAACTCCATATCTTTATTGCTTGGATTTATACACGAAATGGTTCTTTAACAACCTGATATGATCTTCAAGTGCGTCAAGAAATATTTTAACAATAGAAAGATTGAAGGGAGGCTTCAATATCATAATATATCTTTTCCCAACATCATATATACAACCTTATCAATGACGTACAAATACATCCATATCTTTTTCACGAGAAATACGATAGAAAAGTTTTGATCATCTCAAATAGTTTTAAAAGAGTATCACAGTTAAACCATAAGAGAATTTGATAAGAATACTTCAAACATCTCATACTCAGAAATCCCAACATCTGAAACATCACTGAAGTCATGCTTTGAAATAATTCTTTGTGAAGTTTTATTGATGAAATATATTTAACAATATACAAAGTCTCTGACAGTCACATACATGGCTGTGAATGCTCCTTGATCATATAAGAAAAAATATTTTTAAGATTACAAAATGAACACTCAAGAATCTCAACCTTGTGCTCAATTTAGAAATTCAAGCATAAAGCTTTGAGAAAATGGCATAGAAGAAGAAAAAGAGTGGAGAATATGGAATTATCTTTTCGTTGATCAGAATTTTCACTGCATATTGATGTCTTTCCTTTCTTCTTCTAATCCTCTACCCCTGCCCTTCTGATTATCATCTCCTCCTTGATGAAGCCCTTTCTTTCTTTATAAAACTGGATCTTCTAACTACTTTAGTAGTTACGGATTTTACTTTATTAAATAAATCACTTAAATTAATGACTCAATTAAGTCTCATTAATATTTTTCCATCATTAATATTTGTATCTTGAAATGGGTCCTTTTCCGTCTTTAATATTTTTTTTTAATAAACTTTTATTTTCAAAAATTTAATTAATTTCCCTTTTAAAAAAGGGGGACTATGTTTTAATTTTATGGATAGTATAATCAAATTTTCATCCATTGAAACCAATTGATATGTGATATTCATCTCCTTATCTTTCCAACGAGTACTCCTGGGCACGATTTCGATCTCTGTATCTCAAGATATGAGCTCGTGTAGTCGATTTGTCAAGCAGATTTACTAGCATAGGATAAAAATATGACTGATTGTTATTTTATTTTTTGAGAAAAATATGGAAAATTTCAACCCTCAATACCTATCCCATCATTTTCCTCATCGAAATAACTTTCCAACGAGGTAAATTCTGCACAATTCTGACCCCTGTTTCTCAAGATATGGCCTTCAAAAGCTTAACACTCAACAACCGTTGATCAACTTCACCAGGAAATCTGTGCCCTTGATCAAATTTCATTTTTCTTCTTAAGGATTTCAACTTTTTCTCAAAAATTCTTATCCCACATGTATGGGAGTATGGGATTCTTTATTGTATATAATACTAAGTGTAATGCACACTTAGTAAGAAACAAAGAGAAGAAGAGGACTATGGAAAACTATAGGTTAACCCCTTAGGAGATATATTAAATAATTAATATTTTGACCAAAGTCATCCTCCACCCCATGCCCAGTCAACATGATGAATCAACCATCCAAATATCACCACGTGTCTTCATGTGATAGGTCAATAATCTGTCACATGTCACATCTCCGTTCATTTCCATGTGTCATAAGTTGTATGGTGCCATATGTCTGTCATCTGTTTTCAAGTGAGTGGATATTGGATATGCCCTGTGGCATCCCTCCATAGGATGATATGTGTCATGTTCTCCTTGTATTCCATGTGGAATAATTTGATTGTAACAATTTATGTAATTAAAATAAAATTTAAGTGTAAAGTTTAAGTGGGGAATGGTGAACGAGAGTGGGTAGGAGAGGGATTATGGTGACGTAGGGTGAAGTAAGGGGGAGGGAAAATTTAGGTAGTAGAGTGTCGATTTGGCGAGTGTGGAGACATGGGGAAGGGAAATGGCAGGTGAGGGAGTGAGTCTGCCAAATCGTGAAGCTGATGAACCCAATAAGTTATAAATTATAATAAGTGTGGAGTGTATGGAGTGGGGGTAAGGTGAGAGGAGAGGAAGGGGAAGGGATAAGGATGGAGAAGGTTGTCGGGTTCATGGATCATGGCGGGTGTGGTGGGTGAACCCGCCATGATGTAATACGAAGAACCAACATGGGTTATGAACCCGTAACAAGAAGAAAAGTGATGGGTTATGAACCCGTAACAAGAAGAAAAATCATGGGTTATGAACCCACGAGATATTCATGAAAATTACGAGTGTGGAATGATGGTTCTGAAAACTTAGACATAGTTTCAAAAATTGAGTGCAGTTCCAAGAATATTTAGCTTTGTTCCACATAGAAGAAGCGTTTTTTCCGCTTAAACGTAAACCTGGATATCTTGAGCATACGAACTCGGATTTTGAATCTGAAAAATGTGTGACAAAGATAAGACTGAGGGATACATAATGAAATTGTTATCATTCAAAAATTTTCTTTTTCTGATATTCGTTTTTTATTATTCCATGAGCGGGAAAATAGGGGTGACCAATTTTTGGTCAACAATGCTCTAACATTAGCTAAACCTTTGCATGAATTACCCAAACATCCAAAAAGACTCCTTTCGAGATTCGACCTAGACAAATCAGGTTCACCAATAGATCTTGTAAATAATTTATTTCTTCCTACCCTCTTCCTTGACATCCGTTATGAAGACATGGTTTGCAGACTCTTTCCTTACACCTTTGAAAACAAAGCTTCCACGTGGTATTTTAACTTCTCACATGACTCTATAACCAGTTGGGATGAATTCAAAAAAGCCTTCATTAGGAAATTTGGGGAAGAGAAACGTCCCGCGACTTTATACAAATAATTAGGGGCCATAAAAATGGAAAAGAAAGAAAAGTAAAGGAATTTAATCAACGCTTCACCACAGTCCTAATAAAATTCACTAATGAAATTTCTCCCTTGGGATTTTTGTCCATTGAGTATTTTACTTCAACATTGCTTCCTTCTATAGGTATGCTCGTCAAACGAGCCATCATGATTTCTTTAGCCCAAAATTTCAAGGAAGCTAAAGTTGTTGAAAAATATTTGATTTCCTTAGATAGCCACTCTTCATCTGTGGAAAACAAATCAACTTGGAAAAATCCTTTTTTATTGACTAAAATCCTTGAGAAAGAACCCAAAGACCTAGACATCGTGGTTAAATTGGTTAAGAAGCTATAAAAAAGTAGTAGAACTTAAGAAGAATGCTGGGGAAGGGTCTTCCAAGCCTAAACCTTTCTGCCCATTCTTCAAAAGAAACGACAGTTCGTCGAAGCCTCCAAAAGTCCCACGTCTCACAATAAATTTAGATGACTTTGGCATGGAATTTTTTTTTCATACCACTAGTAGAATAATTATGAGAAAACATGTCCTTAGTGGGTTAATTATATGACCTTGGTCATTAATCAACTGTAATATTAGCAATAAATAAGTGATGAACAACCCAAAGAAGTAGAAAATGAGGAAACCACAGAGGAAACCACTCAGGAATATGCCATGTTCTTATGGGATTGGTGTATAGATTCACGGGAATATAAAATTGAAGAGGTTTCATAGGGGATATAGAAATCGTAAAATATTTCCCCCTAGGTTACAACCTACATAGCAAGGGTGTTGTCCCCAACATTTCTCTACCTCCGAAAACCAACAATGCTCTTAGAAGAATAACTCCTACCACTTCTATCCAAAAGGAGAAAAATATTTCACCATCTAACAACAACAAACCAAGTACTTCAACCCTAGCAACATTCAATAATAAAACCAACAACATGTTACCAATCAATACAACCAACACTCCAATAGCCAACAATAAGTCCAACATATCACAACCAAGAAAAACAACAAGTAAACTCGAAGCTCCTGCTTTGGATTATAATGTTATTGACTATTTGAAGAAAACCAAAGCTAATATATCTCTATATGATCATATCTGCGTGCTACCCCAACAACGTGATCTTATTATTGACACTTTTAATCCCAATGACTCTCAGAAGAAGACCGTTGTTGTATCCAACATCGTTTTTAAAACTGTTGAAGCAAAGGAAGAAAACAAAGATGAAATCAAATCTTCTATAAATGCATCCAGTATAGGCACACATTCGAATTCCCAAGTACCACCCTTTCTAGTTACATAAAAAAATTTCAACTTCAATGTACATAACTGCTTAGCGGACTCTGGTGCTTCCTCCAATATCATGCCGTACCCGGTTTGCCAGAAAATCAATGATGTTCCATAAATCAGTACTACTAGAATCATAGAATTAGATATATAAGATGTTAAAGTGAAAGGTGAACTTAAATATGTTATGATTGTATTAGCATATGATCCTAGAGTTCATTAGGTCATTGGCATTGTTGTTGTTGACATTCTAGAAAGTTATGGTTTACAATTAAGCAGGGAGTGGTCTACCAAACTTCAAGGTTATTTCTCTATAGACTGGGTCCACTTTTGGCTCCCATGCAAAGGTAAGTTGAATCAGATATAGGTGAACATTGAGGCTCATATGAAGCATATGGTAACAAAAATCTAAGGTAAGAATGAACACATTTTCTTTTCCCATACTATTTTGGGTAATTATTTTTTAGAGGCTGACCATGGTTTCTATGAAGCACAACCATCTCCAATTCAAATAGACACACATTATGAATTCCTTCAATGCACTCAGTCTGATGATAATACTTGTACTATATTAAAAACACATGGATTTTTTGTAAATGAACCAACTGTACATACTAACATATGGAATTTGTTCTTCGATGGCTCCAGATCTTAGGAAGGAGCCAGGGAAGGATGCATACGTATCAGTCCAGAACAACGTAAGAATCTCATATCCTTCCATTTAGAATTAGAATGCACCACTAACATTGTTAAATATGAAGCCTTCGTCCAAGGTCTCAAAAAGGCCATCGATCTTAAGGTAAAGTGCCTTTGAGCGTTTAGTGATTCAGAGATAACTATCCAACATGTAAGAAACATTATTCACTACCTGTCTCCTCACTTAAAAGGTTACCAACATGAGGTATTGAAATTACTCTATTCTTTTGAAGAATTTAATATTACTTCTCTACCTTGTTGTCAAAATTCCACTGCAGATACTTTGGAAAATGAAACATATAGATTCACGCCCCTTAATAATGGTTTTTATGTTGAAATCATTTTCAATCCTTCTATACAGGACAATGCCACAAACTAGAGGGTATTCAATAGTGATACTCAGACCATAAACTTCCTTACCAGATCCGACATGTTCTTGGACTTAATGATAGATGATGAAGCACATGAACAAGATATTTGGGACCACTGGGATGAAGCAAATACAATTAAATAACATTTCATATCGAACCTGAATATGAACAACTCTACTATGATGCATTTTCTAGTGAATCTAGGGACCCTTGATTAACCCATATACTGTTGGATCATGTTGTCATTGATGCCAATGGTTTGTTTGATTGATGTAATTGATTGATGTCAAGTGATTGATTGATGTCAAAGGATTGATTGATTGATGATTGATGTAATATAATATGTATTGTCCTTGATGAGAATGCATAGATGAAGATGGATCAATGAGTAGTCATTGATACCTGATGAAGATGGA